>JAYKAV010000490.1:2518-34539 GCA_035582835.1 Phoebastria nigripes | reverse complement strand
CACAACAACCCCATGCAACGCTACAGTCTGGGGGAAGAGTGGCTGGAAAGCTGCCTGGCGGAAAAGGACCTGGGGGTGCTGGTCGACAGCCGGCTGAACAGGAGCCGGCAGTGTGCCCAGGTGGCCAAGAAGGCCAACAGCATCATGGCTTGTATCAGAAATAGTGTGGCCAGCAGGAATAGGGAAGTGATTGTCCCCCTGTACTCGGCACTGGTGAGGCCCCACCTCGACTACTGTGTTCAGTTTTGGGCCCCTCACTAGAAGAAGGACATTGAGGTGCTGGAGCGTGTCCAAAAAAGGGCAACGAAGCTGGTGAAGGGTCTAGAGCACAAGTCTTATGAGGAGCAGCTGAGGGAACTAGGGTTGTTTAGCTTGGAGAAAAAGAGGCTCAAGGGGAGTCCTTATCGCTCTCTACAACTACCTGAAAGGAGGTTGTAGCGAGGTGGGTGTCGGTCTCTTCTCCCAAGTAACAAGCCATAGGACAAGAGGAAATGGCCTCAAGTTGTTCCAGGGGAGGTTTAGATTGGACATTAGGAAAAATTTCTTCACTGAAAGGGTTGTCAAGCATTGGCACAGGCTGCCCAGGGAAGTGATGGAGTCACCATCCCTGGAGGTATTTAAAAGACGTGTAGATGTGGCACTTAGGGACATGGTTTAGTGGTGGACTTGGCAGTGCTAGGTCAACGGTTGGACTTGATGATCTTAAAGGTCTTTTCTAACCTAAATGATTCTATGATTCTATGATTCTATATCCAAAGACCCTTCAAACTGAGATTATATGT
This sequence comes from Phoebastria nigripes, assembly GCA_035582835.1. Taxonomy (NCBI): domain Eukaryota; kingdom Metazoa; phylum Chordata; class Aves; order Procellariiformes; family Diomedeidae; genus Phoebastria; species Phoebastria nigripes. The sequence goes on along the minus strand of JAYKAV010000490.1, from coordinate 33,757 downwards.
TTGTGCAAAATGTACCGACATATGTAATGCAATCATCAAATGTATTGCAAGTCATAAGAAAGAAGAAAACAGATCAAAAGAAAGGGAAAGAGGGTCACACAAAGCTCGAGAGAGATTTAGGGATGGCTGAACCAGCTTCTCAGGGATTATTCAGCTCCTATGACAGTAATGGTTTAGTCACGTATTTGTTCACCAATATGGGAAGGTAATCACAGGTTCAACTCACTTTCTCTACTGTATTAAAGTTTTTTCTCTATTTTTTAAAAAGTGAGTCTCTCCTCTTCACATGATATTTTAGTAATCAAAATTATATGCATTGCAGTTACTGCTTTCCCTTTAAATTCTTCACATGGTCCTTGCGCAAGTGGCCTTCATTTAAGACGACCTCTGAACTGCATAGTCAAACTCCTTGGGATAAAAACTTCTATTAAGAGTGAGTCTTTACAGTGGAAGTTGTGGGCAATTTTCACAGTGCAGATTCTGTCTCCTTCCCATTTCAGGTCTCAATAACTGTAGACTGAAGCTTAAGTCTGTAGGTTTAGATCAGTAGAATCACAGAGGCTTTAAAGGAGTGGAAGCAGATTCAGAATTTGGCCCACAGATCGTCCTCTTTGTTTTATACACTAAGGAGTACAAGTGAGAGTTTGGAAACAAAATATGAGTGTCTAAAAGTACCTTTTTGTCCAGTGTGGGTCATTTGACTTCAATGGCTATAACTTTCTCTTACTCACCATTTGATTAGTCCTCCTGATAGCTTCTTAGAGGGGACAAAAAAAAAGAAAAGGATCGTATCATTGCAAGCCAGGCACAAATTGACTGAGGGTTTTACAGAAACTAATTTCTTTACTAGATCTTACACTTTTCATTTCATTTTTCAAACATGTTAACCTCCACCAATTTTTTAAACTAGGGCATTTTTTCTCTAGAGTAAGCAAACTAATAGAGTATATTGAGCAATAGCATAAAAGAACACCTGTGCAGTAATGAGATAACGGATTTCCCAAATGAATATAGAAAAGGAACATATTGCCTAAGTAACCTCTTTACCTTTTTGAAAGAGATAAGAAATTATGACAATGGTAGCTGAGATGAGAGCATTTACGGGGATTTTCTTAATCCTTTGGTAAATTATAGGAATATATTTTGTTCTGCTTTGGCAGTCGGAGTGAAAGAGGTCAAGGGATAAAAAGCTGATTTTAAAAATATCACATAAAGACATTTTTGGTATCAGTGGGAAGTTGCACTGCTTACTACCTACAATCAAAGCAGGGAGTGGTGCATAGGTGGAAAGAATATACCAAACACATGATAGAAACTCACTGCTCAAATCCTCTAGTTATGTATAAACTTGTTGGCAGAAAACCCAGTTAACAACTTGTTGAATTTTCTGATGATTCAGAACTTTGAACAAGTAGTTAATGAAGACTGCATGCATCAAAAGGAGTTCAGGTAGATAAGACTTAACTGTATAATTGGCTTCACACATGGCAAATGAAATCTAATATTGAAGAACTTAAGGTATCACACATACAATTTCAAGAATATAGTAAGCAGAAATTGAATAGGACTGCTCTGAAAGCAGTAGGTTTTGAAAAGTGCCTGTAAATTAAAATGGATGGCAAAGACTAAGCCTAAAAAGTGTACAGAATACTGGGCTGAAGCTGATGTAGAACATGCTTGCATACAATAGTAGTGAAAACCTTGCCATTTTTCTAACACGATGAAAATGCTTATTAGAGAAGATAGGCAAATACCAGTTCCAGTGCTGCAGCATAAAATTTATGCAATTTGTCAGTACATAGATTCAGTTCAGAACAATTACACAATATTGCTCTGAATTTCAGGAGTCTAGGATTAAATCTGACCTTGAAGATGGTAAGGGCTTCTGAAGATCTCAACACTGATGTGTTGTTTAAAAACAGCAATATGAAACTGAAACAGGCAGGCCTCTAAGTAATTGTGCTTTCTTCATTTCAGTTGGAGGCCATGCAAAACTGGAAGATTCCAAACGATGGTGTCACATTATTGTACTTCGCTAATTGTGTTCCCACCTGTCAGAAAAAAAACTATGAGGCCGCCCTTGCCAAAGATTCCTTGGTTGCCATGGAAATTTTGGATTTTATCAAGGGTGAATGCTTGTTCATTTTGTGAATATTTCTAAAGAGGGATCTGCTCTTAAATTCTGAGTTTGAGAGAAGAAATGAACCCACTGTAGTAACTTGTACATCAAATGTGACAGATTCATCATGGATGTACCTATTCACTCTTTTTCCTGTTTTCTTTGGTTGTCTTCTAGAGAACTGAATTGCAGAAGTTGAATCATAGAGAATTGTTTATCTTCTATATTTGCTGAACATATAAAATACATTCCCACAGCATACTGACTAATGAATTAAAGGCTTTATAATTAAATTAATAAACTAATTAAACCTTTATACGTTACATGCATCTACATTGTTACCATATTTAYTATATTGATTTTTCTGTATGTCAGTGAGAGCTGTTATGTGTTTTTACAAAATACATTTTTAAGTTACTTCAAAAATAACATTAAAAATGATAATTTGCACACTCCCAAAGTCTGTGCACTAAATAATTCCTAAAATTAATTACGTATAATAAATTTAAGATTTCCACAAGAAAGAGTAACATTCCCATAGGAAGACCTCATTGAGATTAGAGTGTGTTTAGTTTGTTGAATGTAGAGCATCAGTACCAAGAGCAGTGGAGCTTTCACATTTAACATCTCTGTAATGTCATTATATTGGAAATGGAATGGGGAAATGTTACAACAGTTTGAGACCTTCTTAATTCAGAGGAAAGTAAAGATGGCGTATGACTATATTACTGGAGTTGTACCATACCGACAGTAAATGAAATCATTTCAAGACAGGAAAAAAACCCAAACTTTCTCGATACTCTCCCTTGTCTGCATGTAAAAAGATTATTTATGACTGAAATCTGGAATTGTTTTGAGCTCACATACAGAACAGCAAAACTTAAGTTCTTTGTGAAGGAAAGCGTGAAGCTCTGGACCTTGCACTATAGGCAGCTGCTGCAAATTGGGACTATAAAGGCATTATTTGCCTAGAAAGAAACCTTAAGAGGGTACAGTCTATCCAGTGGTATTTTAATTAAAGAAAACAGGATGAAGGTGTAGAAGCATTAGTTTTGTTTTTCTGTTTGAAAAATCAAAAATTATATTATATTAACCAGGCTATTTAAGTACATTTTCATCCTCAGTAGATTCAAATGAAACCTATAAAATCAGTTAAATCTAAAAATGGTGGCAATGATAGATGATCCTTCTGGCTCCTGCAATGCTCTCACCAAAAATACTGCACCACCACCAGGGTATCTGGGATTCTAATCAAAGATTTCACAGGAAAAAGTAATGAATATTACTCTTCTTATGCTTTAGGAAAATTGGAGATATCCTATTTCTGGACACTTACTGGCTGGGCTGAGCCAATACCTTACAATTGTTACTGAAGTGATTTGGAAGCACCATGGACTTTTTATAAACCAGGATGATTACTTTCAAAATTACTTTCAGTGAGGGAAACCATCTTCCACATGCCTGTGATCTTTTTGGTCAGTGCAAGAAGTAAAATCATGATGTCAAATAGCCTTTGTGTGTGTGTGTGTGTGTGTGTGTGTATGCACACATACATGCATATATATGCATATACATACAAACATGAATGTGTGTATCTGTGCACTCATTTGTGTATATAGATGTATATATCTATATATTATATTTATATAAAGTTCTCATCTGTAACTACTCCTCACCTTGCCTGATCCTCTTTAAAGATTTTGGAATAAAGTCCCTGACAGGCAGCTGGGTAGATTGCTACAGCCTCCTAACTGAAAGATTGAAAATATAAAACTGCAGTATTGGTCAGCAGCAATCAGAAAAAGAATAGCTCTGAGAGGCCTTGATCTTTCTAATAAACAGACAAACACTGGCTTTAAGGCAGTCATAAAAGAATTCTACATGCTCTAATGCATGCTAAAGCTGAATACCAAGAGGCTATGGCATACCAGCTTTTTTTTTGTGATCAAATGGATTCAGCAATGTGAGATGAGCAGAATATGAACCTCAGGGAGATCCATGACATCACTAGAATAAACACAGAAATAGGGAGGTAATAGTTAGGGTTGGGTGAACCTTTTGTAAAAACTACCTATCTTACTACAGAAAATAGTAAGAATTTGGGTTTTATTTATTTTTCCCTGTCATGTGAAAATTCTTAGCATAAATAAAAACTTTACGTTGAAAACAACAAAGACCTTACAAAAAAATTTCTGGGTTGATAATTTCCAATTTGGAGTTTTTTCATTAAAAATTTATCACTGGCAAAACCAATAGGAGAGTTATTTGAAAAATAATCCCTCCCTGAATCAGAATGGATTAAGTCTTTTAATGGAAYTGAAATGTCTTCTGGCTGAAAAGGGTAGATCTCTGCCTGAGCTCATCAGCACAAAACGCCTTACCAAGAAATTCAATCTTACTGTTATCAAACATTCAAGAGGCCTTAACAAAAAATGCAATCTTAATATCATCAAACATTCTTTAGTTATCTGTTGATTTCCTGTATTGTAAGCAGAGCTGATTGAATAATGGATTTTTCATTGCAAAATTGAAAACATAAAAAATGATAACTTTGTACCAAACAAAATATCTCATTTGAACAGAAATTAACATATTGTACTACATTAAAAAGTATTTATTTTTATAGATATATAAAGACAATGTGTTGGATAAGTGTCGTGGTTTAACCCCAGCCAGCAACTAAGCACCACACAGCCGCTCGCTCACTCCCCCCACGGTGGGATGGGGGAGAGAATCGGAAGGGTGAAAGTGACAAAACTCATGGGTTGAGATAAAGACAGTTTAATAGGGAAAGCAAAAGCCGTGCACGCAAGCAAAGCAAAACAAGGAATTCATTCACTACTTCCCATCGGCAGGCAGGTGTTCAGCCATCTCCAGGAAAGCAGGGCTCCATCACGCGTAACGGTTACTTGGGAAGACAAATGCCATCACTCCAAATGTCCCCCCCTTCCTTCTTCTTCCCCCAGCTTTTATATACTGAGCATGACATCACATGGTATGGAATACCCCATTGGCCAGTTGGGCTAGCTGTCCTGACTATGCTCCCTCCCAGCTTCTTGTGYACCTGGCAGAGCATGGGAAGCTGAAAAGTCCTTGACTAGCAGACTACTTAGCAACAAGTAAAAACATCAGTGTGTTATCAACATTCTTCTCATACTAAATCCAAAACATAGCRCTATACCAACTACTAGGAAAAAAAAAATTAACTCTATCCCAGCTGAAACCAGGACAATAAGTTAAAATTATTTTGCAGAAGCAACATAACTTAAAAATGTTGTATAAAGTTTAGCCTAAAAAATTCCTTTTATTTTTATAGTTTTGAATTATCTTTTTTTCTGGACATTTCAATGTTTTTAAAAATTGTGGTTCAGGTCAATCTCATCAATGTTTACAGAGAAAGTAATTATTTGCTGTTTTTTCTAGCCTAAATGAAGAATTCAGGATATATATTTCTATCCTCTGTATGAGGATAATTATTAAGTGGTAYGTTGGCTAGTTCTTTATTCCCAGCAAATTGTTAGCTGTGATCAGCAATATCCTGTCTTGAATGTATACCATAGCTTCAATTTTAGTATAGCCAAAAGGAATTACACATTATTTCTGTAAACTACAAGTATTCTAAAGGGTTATTATACCAGCTGAACTTGATGTCATATTCTCCATCTGCTATGGCAGATGCTCCATTCCAATGTGAATATTAAAGTCATACTGAAAACAATTTTTGTAATTGTAAGAAACATTCAGAACATGAAAGGAAGATGCTGCAGTTTTTTGATGATGTGTATGCTATCATTACGTAGGTGACAATGAATRTAAGAATAAAAAAACATTATAGATCATATTTAAGAATGCAGTGCAAGTTAACTGTTGACAACTATATTCTCAGCATTATTTTTAGTGCACACTTTTACATTCAGTCTACAATATAGTAACTTAAACTAAAATATTTTGTAATTACTGTTTTTATTTGTAACCCTGACATAAGTCTRTTGTGCCACCTCAAATGTATTTGTGTTAAAATAACCCGTCACAAACCCATCCTTAAATTACTTCAGAAAATAGGGGTAGAGTGGACAGGAAACCTTTCCCTTACTGAACTGAGTATACAAGTCTAACAGCATAGAATATAAGAAATACTCAACTAAATATACCTACTGGAATGAATAAAAGTCTAAGGGTTATTTTGGTTGTACTTTTATAACATCCAATAAAGACTTACTCATAATTCACGCACATGCACATGTATTAGAACATTACACAATATAGGTAACATTAGCTAAAAATTACCTAAAATTATCATAGAATCATAGAATAGCCCAGGTTGGAAGAGATCTCAAAAGATCTGGTCCAACTTTTGCTGGGAAAGGGAGCCTAGGTGAGATTATCTAGCACCCTGTCCAGTTGTGTCTTGAAAACCTCCAGTGATGGGGACTCTACCACATCCCTGGGGAAGTTGTTCCAGTGGATGATTGTTCTTACTGTAAAAAATTTCTTTCTTATATTGATATGAAACCTGTCCCAGTGCAAGTTGTACCTGTTGCCCCTTGTCTTCTCCCTGTGGCTCCTTGTGAAGATAGAGCCTCCATCCTCTTTATAGCCGCCCTTTAAGTACTGGAATACTGTCTTCGTGGTCCTCCTTTGGACCCTTGCCAGTCTGTCCACGTCTTTCTTGAATTGTGGGGACTGGAACTGGACACAGTACTCCAGGTGCTGCCTGACCAGTGCTGAGTAGAGTGGGATGATCACATCTCTATCTCTGCTAGTAATCCCCCTGCASATACAGCCCAGGATCCAATTTGCCTTTGTTGCTGCAGTGGTGCACTGCTGACTTGTGTTCAGCTTGTCGTTGTCCACCAGGACCTCCAGGTCCCTTTCAGCAAGGCTGCCCCCCAGCTACACAAATACTAGCCTGTACTGGGCTCTTTGGTTATTCTGTCCCAGGTGCAGGACTTAGCACTTGTCTTTGTTAAACTTCATACTGTTCTTGCTCGCCCACTCTTCCAGCCTGTCCAGGTCTCTCTGTAAGATGGCTCTCCCTTCTGACGTGTTCACCTCACCAGGTGGTAAATTTGGTGTCATCGGCAAATTTGGTGAGGGTGCTTTCAATCCCATCATCCAGGTCATTTATGAAGATGTTGAACAGTGTGGGACCCAGTATCATTCCCTGGGGGACCCAACTTGTGATGGGCTGCCAGCCTGAGTAAAAACCCCTGATCATCACTCTTTGAGTATGGCCTGTTAGCCAATTCCCTACCCACCTCACAGACCACCCATCCAATCTGCATCTTGCCAGTTTGTCCAGGAGAAGGCTATGAGAAACAGTGCTGAATGCTTTGCTGAAGTCCAGGTAAACATCATCCACTGCTCCCCCCATGTTGAGAGAAGATGTTATTTTGCTGTAGAACATGATCAAGTTAGTCTGGCATGATTTCCCCTTGGAAAATTTGATTTCTATAGGGTGCTGAAATGATATTTATTTATGGCATCAATGCACTCTGAACAACAAAGCTTTGCAAACTAAGCAAGAAAGCATTGAATATGTCTTTTTTGTTACATTTTATTATTATTATTACTAAATTACATCAAGAGAAAAAAATGAGAAAAAAGGAGCTTTGGTTTCTTACATTTTTGTGATACCTGTTTTCACTGATGGTTTCAGTGAAATTACACTTTTTGAAGAACTTTCAAGAGTAAAGGTCACTTCTGGAGTATGTGCTTTTCAAGTGACCAGTTTCGATACCCATTTCTTTGCAGTTATGCTCTTAGTCTGTGGGAAGAACACGTGCATTAATCTATTGACCATCAGATGAAGAGTAAAATGTGTCTTCCACGAGTGCTGGGCTGACTCTGCAGGTCTACAGCAACTGTCACGTACTCCTAGTAATTCCAGCACTGCCATACTGACCTGAAAATTTGCTGCRGGCATGCCTAGGGCTTCAGCAGATTAGGTGGGCTAATAGCCAGCCTTAGAAAATTCTAAACAAATATTAGTATTTTTCACAAGCATCTGGACAAATTTTCCAGGGAAAAAAACCAAAATGTGTGGTAGTCACTATTATCTCAAAATTTTTTTTTTTTTTTTGACTTGCACAAATATAAATCAGACTGTGTAACTTTGTTACTGAAAATAAAGACGCAAAAGAGATAGACATTCATAATTCTAGTAGTGCAAAAAAACCATTTTGAGGTCAACAACACATGTTCATAAACATATTTATCCACCTCCTTTGATCTTACAATGAGGTGCAGATTCTTGTCACTATTGTGAAGAAGAGTTTCTTTCACCACTTTGGATTTCTCAAAGGAGTTGTCACACATGTGTCTGCTGCCCTGCTCCGGTCATAATCAGTCTTATTTAATATTTTGTCAGCTACTATTAAAAGTTTCAGGGGTAGATGCAAGATGTTCAGAGCACTGAGGAAAATATAGGCAACATAATCTATTCATTAGGTTTTAACCTAACGTTCACCAGCTAACAATGAATTTTAAAACTTCAGCTACAATGTTTACAATTCCTTACAAACTCATTACAATAATTATAACATCTATAGATTTTCTTGAAACCCACTCTAGATTTTCTTGAAATCCACATACATATCAATCCAGTATACTGCTAATTCTGAAGGATTGTTTACTAGCTTCAGAGCAATGACTYCTTGCTTTAATAATCCCCTGGAATCAGAACAGGCTTTTCTCAGGGTCTTCATGTATGACCCTTTTAAACATTTACACACTGTAATCCAGTTGTCTTTCATCCTTGGAAAAAGAGGAGTGAGCATATTCAGCACTTGAAGCCTTTTCTAATAGGACTCCTAATCCCCAGATAAACCTTGTAGCCCCTCCACCCCCATCCACAGTTTCTGTCCAAGGTTGCAAACAACATGCCAGACCTGGGCTTCTGATAAGGTGTGTAATTGAACCATTACACATCTTAAAACATAACTAGCCCCTCTACTTATGCACCTTAAGTCCTCGCTAGACTGTTTTGAACAATCTTTATGTATGCGCTTTCTACCATCACAAAACTGTCATTATTTTGTTAGCACTGTTATCTATTTCATTACAGCACTACTTTTTTCATGTTTATTAATCTAAAATGGACATAATGTACTAACATTAAATTTTCTTCCCCTCTGTGGTGGGTTAGCTGTGGTTAACACCCAAAATCCCACCAAACTGCTTGCTTACTTTCCCCCTCAGCAGGACAGGGGAGAAAACAGGAAGGACAAGAACAAGAAAGCTCATAGGTTGACGTAAAGATAAGCAGATCACTTACCAATTACAGCACTGTCATGGGCAAAACAGACTTGACCTGGAGAAAATTTACTAAATTTATTAGTAAATTTTTAATTTAATATTTTAATTTTAGTATTTTAATTTAAATTTAGTATTTTAATTAAAATTTAGTATTTTAATATTGCCAATTAAAATAAATAAATAAAAAAGACTAACTTGGGTAGTGGGAAGCAAAAAGACATTAAAACAATGCCTTTCCTTCCCCCTTTCCCAGGCTCAACTCCACTCCTCTACCCCTCCGTTAACAGTGCAGGCGGGATAGAGGGTGGAGGGTGACTGTCAGTATGTGGCAGTTTCTCTCTGCTGCTCCTTCCTCCTCACGCTTTTCCTCTGCTCTGGTGTGGGCTCTCCTCTGGCAGCAGTTCCTTCAGGAATATCATCTGCTCCGATGTCGTCCTCCACAGGCTGCAGGGGAGCCTCTGCTCCAGCGCCTGGAGCATCTCCTCCCCATCCTCCTTCTCTCACCTTGGTGTCTGCAGAGTTCTTTCGCTCACTTCTTTTTTCTCACTCCACTCTGCCTGCCCAGCATTTTAGCCTTTCTAAAACGCGTTATCACAGAGGCACCACCAGCTTGGCTGAGGGGCTCAGCTGTGTCCTGTGGTGGGTCTGTTGGAGCCAGCTGGAACCAGCTGGAACCGGCTGTGTCCGGCACGGGGCAGCCCCAGCCTCCCCTCACAGAGGCCGCCCTGCAGCCCCCACTGCCAACACCTGGGCACCGACACCCCATACAACCTCTACACCTGCAATCCCAGAGGCGTTTTCACCTCTATTCCTGCCTTTGCACTGTGTACATAGATTGATACTACATCAGAAAAAGACCTATATATCTTAATGTTAGATTTTGCAGACTGCAGTTCTTGCTGAGACAGTGATTTGTAGATACACCCTGCAGACACTGTGAAAAGCTTCAAAATTAAGGTAGGTGTTCACAGCTTCTCAACAGGTACCTGAAACTGGAACTTCTGAAGATTCTCTGTTGATAATATGCTGTTACAAATGACAGTGTTAATTTTCAGATTTATTGTATGGCAAAAATAATAATTGCAGATTTATGAAATGATCTGTGAATTAAATTTACTTAAATTAGTAAGGGAGGTTTACATGTTGTCCTTTTTCACGTTTTTCATTTGCAGGGCCTCAATAGCTGAAGTTTTAGTTACAGTCCTTTACTGAGAATTGAATTTTAGCATATTTCATCGTTTGTCTCTTTACAGGAGTCATTGGTGCACACATTGTGTGTACTCATTATAGAGGTGAAACACTCCTGCCCAGGAATGTGTGCAGAGTGTGCTATTCCACACAGTAAAAGGACTGATCTTTGCTAGAAAATGTTATTTGCTGAAGTAAAGAAAATAAAGAAATGAAAATGCAGGGAGGAAATACTTCATAGAATAATTATAAATGCCTATGAAGCCATCTGTTCCTGCTGACATTGAAGACTTCTGAACTAGGCTATACATTTACTGAATGAGAACATATATACAGCATCCAACTATCATGTTCTTTTTAGAAAACATACTGTTGGTGGATATCATATACTAAATGTCTGAAAAAAATGAGAAAAATAAAAATCTAAATACCAATGCTTAGGGAAAGTCCTTGATTGACCTTCCTGGAGCAAATCCTCTTCTTTGCACAGAAGAACTAGTAATTCATGATTAGTGATTGTGAGAACTTGTGTGTTACTCCAGCAGCTTTTAGAGGAAATGTCTGTTACAGATAAGGCTATTTTGTTTGGGTTTTTAAACTATTCCTCTTAAATTCTTGTTCTAACAATACAGATGAAAACAGAGTGAAAATAATTGTCCATGTGGGGTGGGCATCCGTTCAATGTGGATTAGACTGAACGTGGCAGGTTACTGATGAATTTCTGTCATAAAAGAGAGGACTTCCTTTTGGGTTAAAAAGGRTAAGTGATGAAATGGTATTTTATTGCTAGATTTCTGATCTTAGCCACCTGTATGCCATGTTCCCATTGCTTACGAAAGCATGAAGATTTACAAAGCATAGTGGAGTTCTCTGAGGGGAATTTCTGCTTGTTGGGTTGTGTAGTGAAACACTTGTACTTTGTGTTTGAAACCTGTGAGCAAATGCTTCTGATCTGGCATATATACTTATGTTCGGCTGATGACTAAGCAGTAAGGTGAAAATACTCTTATATCAGTGTTTCTGTTATTCATTGATTTGAATATGAAAAGGGACCATAACTGTAATCTCGCATGGTGATAGCACTCTTATGCAATAATTTCCATATCGAACCCTATAGTGACATGGGGAAGTTTGCAGAATTTCCATGCAGCTTACCTATRTTTGATTTATGGGACAAACTCAAACCAGTATGAAAAGAAATCAGAATGATCAAGTTGTGTATAAAACTAAACTACATGATTTTGTTATTGCAGCCTTGAACCTCTCTGCATTCTTCATGATGCTTCTTTCTTACGTCATATTTGAAATCTTAATTGTGAGATTTAGACAGGGGCCTAAGTGCTGCCTAGAGTACAGCCATTTCCTGGTATGGTATCTGTGATGAWCACTAACATCTAACAGAAAAAGAGACTGCAGACTTGTAGCTCTGTGCATATGGTGTAACCTTTACAGCAACAGCCCACAGGCTTTGTGCTAAGTTAACAACATAGACCTCAGGGCTTGTCAGGCTTTACCTAGACTTGGACTAGATGAAAGTTTCTTTAAGCTTGTTTAGCTGTAACAGCTGTCTAACAAGGTGACTGTTGTCTCATTTTGCTTTAGCTTTTGCTTAGCTTTGTTCAATTGCGTGGTATAACATCTATTATTATATGTACTTTTTGTAAATAACAGCAATAACAAGCAGCTATGCTGTGTAGAATGCACTATTTATGATCCTAGAATAAAAATGCAGTGTAGAGGAGTACAGGGGATTATAGCAAAGGCCTTGAAAGCATGGGCACAAAATGTTACCAGACTCCTTAAAGCTATAAACAATTTAACAGTGGTTAAATATCTGTTATTAAATAAATGCATCTTTGGGAGTTGGGTAAAACAATTTAAGCAATAACAGGTAGTATTGTATGCAAAATATCATATATACCAAATTTGGATTTGGATCATGGAATTAGAGAGCAATAAAGAAAGAGTAAAGTGTAGGGCATGGTAGGAAATGTAGGAAAATAATCCCAAGTATATCCCAGAGTGCAGAGGAAGAAATCTTCACCATCAACACCATACTCCTTCTAGAAAGGACTTAGGATGCTGATGACTGAATACAACCTTCCCCCAGACTGAGGCYGTCAATCCTGGGACACAGTGGAGCAGTGGAAAGGCACAGAAAACATTTATAATAATTTTAACTGTGATATTATTGGGACTTYTTATTTAGTAGTAATATTTTCTTCCTTTTTCTGTAATAGTTAAATCTGGGCTGAAAAGAATTCTTTGATTAGACTGTTTCAGCTAGACTAGCAATAAATTCTTGTATTTCTATATAAGGTGTATTCCTTTAGCCTACATAAACTGCCCAAGTTTAAGAGCAACAAATGATGAGAATTTAGGCAAGTCGAGATGCAAAAAGAACAAAGACAGAGTTACAGCCAGAGAGATTCAGACTAGAAATCTGTGATGATCCTACATACCTGGAAACCTTTCAAAGAGGACTAGAACACTTCCCAATACCRTAAATTACCTAACAGCTTCTCTTTCCATGCTTCCTCCACTGTATATGTATCATGAATTCTGTCTGGCATTATTTGTTAGACCATTAATATTATATACAAAACAATGCTCAAAACCCAAACACAAACAACRAACCCTACTGTAAGGTCATGAAGGTCAGAATTCTCACACATCTCAGACTTGTTTTTTTCTATTATATTTATCTTTATAATTCAATCTAACATTGTGACAAATTCAAGAATTGCTGAAGTGTTCAGAAAGTTTAATGAATGTATTTATTCCTATTGCCTTCTATGCATTTCTAGTCTACTCTTTCACACACTGTTTGCAGTTTCAATCAGAAAACTGAAAAACTGGGAAATAGGTTAACAGCATATAAACTGTTTCCTCTTTAATTGCCCCATGATGTTATAATTTAAAGGCAACGTGTACTGTGTGTCTGAACAGCATAGCCTATAGCCTGTTGGAGTTACATGTGTAGGACAAAGGACTACTTACACCCTGGAAAAAAAAAGCTAAATTGGTAAGGAATGCTATAGCCAAAGTGTTCATCTTGATAATAGCAATACAGACAACTGATTCTCTCTTCCCAAAACTGAGTTGCACTCAGCTGCTCAAAATGAATTAATTTTATTGTTCCTAAATCAAGCCAACATCCCAAAAGTCAATTATGTGTTTATTGAAAGCTCTTCAGTGAAACCCATTTAAAGGCACAGACTACCGTAAAAATGTTAGATAATGGATCTGAGCACACTGAGCAACACAAAAAAATGTTGCAAATCCTGGTGATATCTAACAGCTGATTTTACCACATTGCAGTTCAGCCAGTTGGAGGGGATAACCCCATTTGGATTTAGTGAGGCACTGTTTAGGCAATCCACTGTGCTAGCCCCAAGATGAATATCCTCTTAGCAGGGGCAGACAAGCCGAAAACTAGTGCAATTCACAACCTAAATTGTTAATCACCATGTTTCAGTTTAGTCTAATAAGGGCTTTGAAGTTCTGTAACTGTATGTGAACACACTTACCCCATTCCCCCAGGGTTAATACAGTATAAACTAGGGCATTTTAATATATTATAAAATAGTTTTGCCAAAATAAACCCAAGTAGAGTAGCATCATGATTATTAAGGATGCTTTTTCTATTTACATGTTAAAAAAATAAGTTATTTGCAGTGTCAGAGAACAGGGACTTACAAAGTAACCCATTCCAGAAAATAATGGGKTTTACATTTTTATGAAAAAAAAGACACAAGATGATAAATCAGTCATGATGACAAACTTTAGTGATTTGCACTAATGATTTATTTTTCCATTTTTCATTTGGTAAACTTCAACAGTCATGAAAATGAAGAATTGATCTCCTCTGGGCAGGCAACCAATTAATACACAGATTGGTCCTTAGCAGTAAATCCTTCTTTCAACATCTAGTCAAGACTCTGGTAAGAATACCTTGTGACTTGTTTCCCCCTCCATGGTTTTTCAAAAATGTTGTGGCAGTACTGCAAGGAATTTGTGGCAACTTAGGAAATGTCAGTGTAAAGGCTGAAATTTTTTGTTGATTTCATGGAATTGTTGGATCACTGAATCATGTATTAGCCACTTGCCAACAGACCTGAAGATGYGTCATGACTAGTGAATACTACTGCCAAGCTTTGCCCGCCATACTTTGCTCAAGGACTAGGGCTAGGAATAACAGGCATTTATAACTGATGTTTTTTTAAATGGGGTGAAGTGGAACTSCAGTGTACAATTCTACTACCTAAATGTCCTGTTCAGGCTCTAACTTTCTTGTAAAGACTAATGAGTAATAGGACTGTCCTGCAAATTGGGTCATCTAGTCACTTACATGTAGGTTTTGGAAACAGAACATATATTTCTTAATAGGAGGGAGAGGTCTAGATATTTCTAACGTTCCTCATCTGATGTGTTACAAATCGGGGAGGCTACCCTTAAAGGAAGTTATGTCAGTGTATAATAATTCTTAAAAGTGAATAAATAACAATTTAAAAAAATCATATTTTATGACAGCTTGTGAATACCCTCTGACTCCCAGTCTGTAGTTCTACTTCAAAATGTCCCTACAAATAAGTTTTATAGTAAACTTCCCTCCTCATGGGCCAGACAATCTTCCCTAGGTGAAAATTAAAAAGCAGTACCTGAAAGCTATGTCTTTTTTGAAGGGGTTAACTAGATGCCAGTATGACTGGTTTAATAAAGACTTAGCAATTAGCAGTTTTGATTTTCTGAATATTTTTCCCAATATGGTGCAGATTCAGGTTATTTTCTTTTACACAAGGGTTACCAAGTTTTCTAAATCCAATACCCACTTATTAGACTGGCTGAACCTTAATCCTAGTCTCTAAAGAATAGGGAYTTCTGATTATTTTTTAATTTTTCTGGCAATCTGCTTTTGTGCTCCCCATACTCTCAGTCTCTGAACACAACAGTCTCTTTAGATGTTTTTGATGTAGTTTCCAAAAAATAAAAAGAAGGGAATTCAGGGTATCAAGCTATGCAGCACAATATTTTGAAGCTTAATAAAGAAACCAAAATCTACTAAGAGGTCATTCAAGCTATAATAGTTTTTCTCTGAGTTAGAAATCCTTCTCTCTCCTTTTTTTAAACTTTGATCTTTTTATTTTAGCCTATGTTGTTTGCCCTGAAATACAGTTCAAACACAGAATTTCTGGATACTCAAATGCTTTACAAAAGTAAAAGTTGTATGCCTWTTTGATGGGGAGAGAGCAAATCTCAAAAGCAAAAGAACCATATCAAATCAGTTCTCRCTCATAGAAAGCAATAGTAATATTGTGTGTTGATACATAAATTGATRTTGTTTATTCTGAAGATGCCCAAAAAGTAAGTGTAAAAGAAGTTTTAAATGGAACCAAGACTTTTAAAATTAAATCCAGAGATCTATTCCATAATGGTTAAAATCAGCAAAGACATCTCTTATGTCTCCACCTTTTAGCTGGAATGTTGATAGGATAAAGTGAGGGATAATTAGGAAAAAAAAAAAGATATTGTCATATTCTAGGCTTTTGACATCTTCCATCTTCTGCACAGCTGCTACTTTGGGCTTCCACTAACCTCACAGTCCAYAAAACCAGCAATGCGATAGTTGTTCTTACACGTATTTTGGAGGCTCACTTCTCATTACATGCCTGCCAAGTTACCCATTCCACATCTAATTCCATWGCTCTCAGTCAGTATTTAGGGTGCAAAAGGAAATGCATATCATTCCCTAAATGCATGGATATACACCTGTATGCACAGTGCGTGCAAAGTCCTCTAGGATTTAGCTTTCCATGCATGCACAGTGAACACCTAGGACTAGCCAGTGGTGTGAACTTGCCAGAAAAGTTGCTCTGTGGACTTGTCCTGAAACCATGAGAAGTTACAGCAAATAAAACCTTAGTCGTTCCTTTGTTGCACTGAATGCTTTAGTAATGCAGTTGTACCTAGTGCGTTGGTTCAACTATATATGCGTAGATTCACAGCATGGTTTTGGACTGCTTCAGTCCAAAATTGCAAGCTGATAAAACTCTGCTTAGCACTTGTATGACCCTTGGACAAATAAACTGACTTTCGCTTTTGAGCTGAAAGTTCTCTCTGTACTTGTAGTCTTGCCTCCGATTCACCATGAAATATAAAATATATGACCAATTAAATAAAATTAAGATGGTTGAAAAAAAAGCTTTACAAGGAAAAGCCATACAATAATATTATACCTCAATATTTCTTGTTGTTAATTTCCTTTTTTACTTGCAAGATTCAGTGTTTCATCTCTCATTTTCCAGGACTGTGTCTTCAATAGTTCAATATGGACTTTATGACGTAGAAGGGATGTTGCACCTTTCTGCTGAATTGGGTGATAGTGCAGTACCATAGAAGTGTGCAATTGTAATGAAGCTGGAATACAGAAAAAGCAAGAAGCAGCTTGGTGGCTTTGTAACCTGTCAGCTTGGACAGTCAGACCTTAACAGGCAGACAGATTTTAGTTCCTATGTTCATATATATATAGATATATTTTATTATTATTATTTCATTTTTTTAAATAAAATGCTTCTTTAATGGGAACATCACACAATTCTCGGAGCAGGAACTGCATCTCTGCAGTCCTTCCTGACTCTGCCACATTCATTTATAGATTTCTGAATTTCTCAAGTGTCTGCCCTCCCTTCTGCACGGGGAACTGGAACACCAAAACCAGAGCTTTGGATATCCTCTGGGGAATCACCCTCTGGACCCATTTCTTCCTTTCTCCATTTCCATCTCTTTTTTTCTTTTTCTTTTATTTTCTTATCAGGTGTGGAATACTGCAGTGAGAAAAACATTGTTACTCACAAATGCATGGGAGGTGTGTGTGTGTGGATTCATGTTCAGGCCTTTGAAAATATTAAACCATATTCAACAAATTTGGCACTTAAATAACATGGTCACATTGATTCTCTGCTGCAAGTGTTGTTATAATCAGCTCTGGATTTATGAGGGAGGAGGGCACTTTTTGACTCCTATTTCTAAGCATAAAGCTGTCACAGTAGCATAGTTTTCTTCTGACTTTTGAACTCTATGCAGTTCAAAAGATGCAGGGAGGCAAAGAGAATCAGTGGTGCTGGAGCAAGCTGAGTAACACGTGCTTTTCCCTTCTGCAGTTCTCAGTGAAATGATACAAGAAGACAAGGCATCAGGGCTCTAATCACCTCTGTTTTCGACAGCCTGACAAATGCTTGAAATTACTGTAAGCAGGACACATCTTCAACTGGCATGTGACAGAGTCTCTCCATTAAAGTTTACATAATAGTGCTCATTTATACAAGCTGATAATAAGACCAAAACATGCATTTCAGTTTTTCTTTCCTGTCAAGTCCAAGACTTTACAAAGAAGCTGAAAAAAAATTTGGCCTCTTTGTGTGAGGCAGGAAAGCAGAGGCAGAAGTTTTGTCTTGTTTTATATTCTGGTTTTCGCTTGAGTGGATATGAGTTTTTAAACTTACAGCTGCCTATGTACCTTTCTAGCCCATGCACTTACACACACAAAACAACACAAAACCCATTGAGTACAAACAGAAAGTAATTACCAGTAAATGTTGTGGGGTTTTTTAGGGGTAAATAAAGCCAGGTCTCTTTCATATTATGACCTGCATCTCTTGGGAAGTGAGGCTTATTCAAACTTGTTTTTAAATGGCTAAATCCAATGCTCCAAAGAGAAAATGGAAACCATGCTTAAATTATGAGAAGTAGTATTTTGGAAAGGAGTGTTTTAAAAAGGGTTTAACACAGACTCATCAACAGAGCACTAACTATGTGCATTAGGATGCCTAGAATAATAAAGGTGGTCTCTATTATGCAATAAAATATTGAGTAAAATGGAGACTTATTATCACAGTAACCCAGGATTGATGTATATGGGGTAATCCATCAGCCTGGATATTGACAAATTTTGGACGAGCGATTCATATATTACCTCCCCCCTGTTTTGCTCTGTTTTCTRGTATAAATCTGGTATAATCTGTCTGATTCATTATCTTCACACTGTTGTGCTTTGAAGACTGCCTCCATTTTTTCATGACAATCTCCAAAAGTCAATGCACATTTCAAGAGTGAGACTTCTGGCTTCCCTGCTTTCAGTTCTTCATTCCTTCTGTTTGACTGTAGGTTTCTTCACACCTAACAGCCTTTCCACAGTTCTGCAGTTGCAATCACAAATGAAAAAACAGGTCCAAAGGTAACTACAGTTTTTCTTCTTCCCTATTTCACACAGAATTGGCATTCTGGATCCTAGTCCCACTCATGTTTTAGACTAGTTCTTCATCTGTACCTGCTCTAATTCAGGTCTCTCTTAGTTTACCTCCTGTTGTTGCTTATCCTGCCTTTTATTCTTAGTTTTGTGTTGTACCTCCTGATTTTCAAGGGACTAGCTTTCTATCTGTAGTTTTTGTATGAGTTTTTTGTGGTGGGTTTTTTTTTTTTTTTTTTCCCTCGTCATTTCAAACTTTAACCGGTTTGATTCGAAGACCCCAGCTGGGCTGGAGCTTGTTCCTGCTGCTTAATGGGACCGTAGTTGTTTACCCACACAGCCTCCCAGTCTTGATGTTGAATTCATTCTTTCCTTTGTAACCACATCCATTATATGATTTTTGGTTCTTTTCATGGCTGACTGGATAGAACTGACTAATTAGTTGTGACATTTAACTGCTGAAGGTCTAAAGCTATTTCTACTTAGATTTGCAAATGGTGCAGTGTGATAAGATTGCATCTATAGAAGCGAGTAGTTGATGTGAGTATTGTTGGGGAATTTTTATTGTACCCTTTGAGAAGAATTGAACACACATTTGTGCTTAAATATATATATATATATAAATAAAGTAATAAATAATGCATTGGAAAGAGTCCTACCACCATAAGTGGTTCTACAAAGAGTCTGCAAAAATGCGTCATGAGCCAATTCCTTGTATACACTTGCAGCAGCACCAATCCTGTGAGCATTGGCAGGGAGAGCCCCAGCCTGGCCCTTGGGTCTTTAACAGCATTGTAGTTGCTGTCCTTTGACAGCACTGGAGTTGGGTGTTCTGCCCTTGTTCATTCCCTGGTTCCTCACCAGTTCCAGATCCCCTTCTGTGGCTGGCAGTTCTTCCCCACCACCACCCTGATTCCAGTGGTGCCAGTCACATCTGGGCCAAGGATGTGGAAACAAAGGCCCAGTGTATTTACATTTCCATAACCTTGAAAGGTATGAGGGAGCAGTCAGATGTGTGTTAGGTTTCTTAGTGCCCTGATTTATTGATACTCCACCAGTATCAATAAATAGCAATACTCCATGCCAGTCATGGCCAAGGAATACCTAGTTATTCTATTAATTAAAATCACACAATTTACAGCTGGTTAAAGTAAAATAGAAATTCAAAACAGTAAGAATTCCCAAAAAGGTAATCACTGTTTATAAATGACAGGTGACGTGAAAGCAAAGCTACACAGACTACTGCCACTAAGTCAGAAAGACACCCCCCTCTCTCTTTCTCTCATTTTTTCACTCTCTCTTTTTCTTTCCCCAATTCCCTGAGCCTTCTTCCTCTTCCCAAAGACTTTTTGTTCTTCCAGAGAAGGCGTTGATTAGGGTTTCAGTCTGTGAGTGCACCTGGAATCTCAGGATGCATCTATTAGGAAAAATTCCTACATATGTCCAAGAATCTACCTGTGAGATAAAAGTTGCCTAGGCCTACGTATAAAAAAGATTCAATTTTCAGTTCTAAACACTCAGATTTACATTAAATTTCTCAGTCGAAGGTTAAAAGCATTTACCATTTCAGATCACCTTTCAAGGAAAGAAATAATGGTGCATTGTAACTTTTTTCCTAATGTCTGAGAGCATTTTGTAACATCCACTACTAGATGACAATCATTACCCTATCTCTTGGACCCTACCTGTGCTTGTGAACTGTGTTTATCTTTTCTCAATTTTCCATCTATGCGGAGCTATATGATGAAAGCAAATCCATTCAGTCCTCTAAGTTCCTACACAAAGACTTGAGATTTGAAAAATTGTATTGTAATTATGATTGCTAGTACTTATACTAATTGTACTAAAAAGTTTCAGCTTCCAAGACTTTAAAATAATTATATAGCTAATTATATGGATTTAAGCCTAAGGTTTTTTGTCTAATTAATGGTTGCCTAGATAATGACACATTATAAAATATTATATAAACATCTGAGAAGGTTTGTCAGGTTAAAGGGGTGGAGAAGGATAGATATATTCAGATCTTTCTTCTTTCATTTTTAAAAAAACTGCATTGTAAGGTGGGATTTTTCAAGGCTGTTTAAGGGGATTTTTACAGTGCTTAGAAGAGGACAGAGACAATCATAATGTGTGAAGTTCTGTGACTGAAGCAATAGAGCCATATCATGCTTGCTTTCTGCTTAGGCTAATTAGCTTTGTGGAGATGTAAAGCTCATTCTTTTTTGATGCCATACTGCTCTAATGCAACTATGCACTTTGGAATTCCTGGTTTGACATACTGCTCAACGCATCGCTATGTATTGTAGTATGTGGCCATGTCAGCCCTCTTTGCAACATACCCTTTATTAAGGTAAAAAACATAGCAGAGAACACATTCTTTTCAAAGAAAGTATCCCCAAGGCTGTAGGTGCTTCTGAAAACCTCCAAATTTCTCACTCCAGTGATACCTKTTCTCATTAATTAATCCAAATATATTCCCAGTGTGACTAAGATGTTTGCATCCAATATTTAGGCATTGATGAGCTCTGCCAAACACTGCTCAACTGTCACCTAACCCTTAATTTGTATTATTTGCCATAAGCAATTTTTCCAGGTACCTGACACTATTGATTTCGCTCAGAGTTCTAAGTCATAGCTAACTTGCTCATCTTTCTGTATCTGTGGGGTTTGTAGAAGACTAAGTCTCTGTGGGTTGCATGAAGAGTCTAAACTCTGATGAGTTTCACAAGGCAKCAGGACACCAAGGTTCCTTTGTAGTTTTAGCCGTGGGAATTTCTGAGACAGATAAACATGTTTTGCTTTTTTTCTTTCTTTCTTTCTTTTTTTCCCTATTTCCTACAGCTAAGGGACCTGTCAACATACATTGTCTATACTTTTGCTTGTGACATATCATCACAGAACTGATATGATAATCCTATTATTTATGTAAACATACGATTCCATTTATAAATGCAAACAAATACACTGGTGACAGTGATCAGGGATGAATTTTGTCACATTAACGTGGCAATGACTTGTTCATTTGTGTGGTATTGACTATATTAGTCAGTATTTGTCTTTTTTGGTCAGTAATGTGTATGTTCCACCTGKGTTGGTCTCTTTTTGGTGCTTGCACTTTAATTTGTATTAATTTGGCATGACATATAATTGCAAGTTAATCTTAATTATAGGAAAAGGATCATCTAATTCAAATGGATAGATCACATGATGGTTTTAAAATTATCTTTTCTATCACACACAGATGTTCCTTCCATTGCAGAGGTTACAAAATAAAGCTTTTTGAAAAATTATTCCTTCTTCTACAGCCAAAGTTTGAACACAATCCACTACTTTCTGGCAGCCTGTGGATTAGACATGTTCTCAGACAGATTGGTGTGTAAAAAAACCAAAAGTCTTCTCCAGAATTTCATGCTGGCCATCTGCTCCCATGTTCTGCTTTTTGTTTGCTTCTTTCCTTGTTTATAATACCCAGTTTGTAAGGTCCTTTACATCCTTTGCATTTTCTAGAACRTGTCTTCATATGAATTTGTCCTTGCATTATTTCATCTTAAGCTATATTTTAAAATYCAATAAATAATAAAAATTAAGGAACACATGCAAGCATCCTGCAAATACTTTTTAAACAATTACTCTTGCTTTGATTATTTGTTTGTGTTGCTTGGCAGAAAAAGACCAGGGTTTTTTGCAGCAATGTTACGTTGTGGTATGTTACATTTGACTGAGGAAAGCAGTAAACTAAAATAAGTTTCTATCACTTGAAATTAACAGTTGTTGGAAGAACAAAGCTGTTATTCCTCAGTTTCTTCACGCTACAATATTTTAACAAATCTTTAATCTCAATGGATGTAACCTTCTAATTTGGTTATACTATTAGCTCTTAATAGAGGAAATCTTTTAAACCAAGATCGTGAATCTGTGATAGTGGTTCACTAAAATTTATCAGCTTCTGAAGTTTAATGAAGTTTATTGATTTTTCCTTGTCTGAAATTTTTATAAAGAAGTGAAAGCTTAAGGACTAAAAGTGTAATTTGATATTATAGAAGCATTACTTCTTGATGAATGTCAGAAATAGGTCATGATCCCTAAAGCTCTTTGTTCAAATCTGAAACACTGATGTGATGAAATATAAATACAAAAGATTCTGTTCTTAATGCAATTTACTGTCACATATTTAACCCTTAAAGATGCCACAGAACTGGCCAGATATGTTCTTGCTAAGCAAAGTTTTTGCTAGTGCAGTCCTAATTATGTAATTAAAAACTTCTCTTGATTCTCATGAGACTAGGCAAGTCTATTTAATGTTTCCTAATTTAATTCCAAGAACTAATAAACATAATGATAAACCTAAGTTAGTTTTTCTGAACCTGAGATCTTCCTGTATATATTCCAAAATGTATAACTCAGAGCTGGTAAGATGTTATACTCAGAAGAGAAATCTCTGGCTGGGGGAGTATTTTAATTTTTACTACAGAAGGAAATMATTTCTGTGTCACTATTTGCCTGCCTGCTGTTACTGTTACTGGTTGCTTTCCTTTGTAAAGTGGAGATATCAATACTTTGTAAAATGCATATACCCTGATAAAAAGCACTGTTTCTGATTTTTCTGGTGCACCTCTATACCTAATACCCTACTTGTGATGGAGAACAGTTATTGCTGAAAAGCCTAAGAGGAGCCACAACACATTTCTTCACATTCTTCGAGTTGCATGTAATTACACTTACAACTTTGAAAGATTAGGTGTTAGTCTGACTCTTTTGGTTAGTTAGATTTTCAATCCAGGTTTCTGAGGACTGTTTACTAATTCATTGACTGGGGAGTCTTGTTTCTTAGGTACTGAAACAATTCTGAAAAATGTTTCCAGTATGTTAAGATAGGTTGTTTCCAGATGACTGTATCCATACAACTAGTACACATAATGGTGTGGCTTACCCCTAGATATGTAAATATTTTTTTGGGAGCAATTAGGGAATTTTTGTAATTCACTCATAAGTAATGCCACCAGTCCATTGATTAAAATCCTGCATGCTACTTATTCATGTGCTTTCTCACTCACAGAGCAATTTGTTTAAAGTATTTTTAACTTTCTTGAAAAGTTTTAGTATGAAGTTTATACTAAAGGAAATATGAAGACAAAAAAAGCCTAAAAACTTGTATTGTTCTAGCAGCCTCTTGTAATAATGCTTATAGTCATGAAGATGAAAATCAAATTCTTCAGAGGGATCATTTCAATTTTAATCTCTACAGTGTAAAGGTTGAGYCAATCCTCCATTTGCTCATTTATCTGTTGAGTCTAATATTAATCTTGGATTTTAAGAAATGTTAAAAACCAAGTTCTGAACATTATTTAATGAAATAAAAGAATTGTGCTGCTTTGCTTTTAAAAGAAAAAAAGGATAAGTGTTATGTGCTAATCATCAGAAAATTAAAATCACAAGGAATGGAAGTTTTTCTAGAGTATACACTACACAGTGCTAATGCTTATTTCAGTCTTTTCTTATGTGAATGAAATGTCATTGAAACTTTCTATAGAGTATGTTGAAAGGCCAGCAAAATTGAATAGGTTCCACCAGATTATAGAAGTAATTGGTCATGTCCTCTAACAAAAAACAAAACAAACAAACAAAAAAGGTAATTTTCAGCTTTCTTCCATATAACAAGACAGATTAAAGGTGAGTCTTCAATTTAGCACTTACTTCAGTCTGTGAATTAAGATGAAAACTATCAGGTTTTTTTTGTTTCTAATAGTGGGATTTCACTGTAAGTTAGTGAACTTGAGTAAAAAAAAAAAAAAATCGTTTTTCTCGTAATGAAAGTGAGTATCCTGTATCCATTATGACTTTCAGTAATATTTATTTTTCAGATGATCATAACATTTAGAACAATTAATGTAGCTTAGGACTCTATTTTCTTATGTGAGCTACCAATAGCTAAAAAAAAAAAAAAGTCTGGCTTAAACTCAAAAGAGGAGTAAAAGATGGGTCTAGATGGACTGGTGGGGGAGTACAAGGAAACAATAAGACAATAACGTGATGTAGAAATAACCTTAACATTCTCATCATTATATTGTTTTACTTCTTATTGGGTTGTATAAATAAACAATTTTAAGACCAATCTGCAAGAGAACAGAGAATTAACTCCTCCAGAACAGAAGAAGCATTCTGGGTAAAAAAATAGGCACCTTAAAAAATAAACAAACAGATAAAGGGATGATAGGGAAAACAGAGGTAAGAATCAGTTGATGAGAGATAAGAGTTTGTACTCTATTAGGAGCCTTAAATATGAAGAAAGTAGAGTAGTTATGCTGCAAGATCAACAAATACTCTTTTGAAATATTTTCTCAGACCTCTGCCAAGGGAAATGAGATGCTTTACTCCCAGATGAAATTGCAGTTGGCAGCAGGTTGTATTTTCCAACTCAAGTGCTGGGCTTCCGTTGATGAAATCCTGGCTCTTTGGAATTACGTGGCTAGATAAGAAGAGACAGGGTGTGAGAAAGTGTTTACTCATTTTTTTAATCTCTTAATACATATTCATGGACAATAAAAAGAGAAACATTCAAATATAAAAGAAATTACCAAATTAACAACAACAACAAAAAAAGGTGAAGAACAGTATTTTGCAAAAAGTTAATGTGAAAAAAGTTAAATAAATCAGAATTTTCATGCCTCTGATAAAATCTTCTCTTTACTAGCAATGTAATGTACAAAACTGATAAAGTTGAAGTATTTTAGACAGTTGATTATCTGCAAGTCACATTGATTTCCCTGAGAAACCGAATGATCAGTTTTTCTAAAAATTTGTCCCACATGGCTAAGAATCTAAATATAGACCTGACTTTAGGCTGAGTTTCAAAATGTTTATCTAAGTCCTTTTCTATTTTGTTTTCTGCATTAAGCAGACTTCAGATGAATGGGCAGATACTTTAAGTGACATTTTGAAGAGGCAATCGTTGAATCACATTAACTCAAAATAGCTATCCAGGTCTAGTTTCCTCATAGGTATTTCAAGAATAGTGTCCTGTCTACCTTGAAAACTGCATCCAAATTGATGAACAAACTGCTGAGCTTGGAGCTATCTTCTTTTAAATATGATTTGTYGGGCTCTGTCCCAGAAGTCACAAGAAATTTTAAATGTAGATGCAGAGTTCAGTTACACTTCTGAAACATATTTGTGTGCGTGTGTCAACTTGACCTCAAGCTGACACTGAATTTACACAGGTGAAGAGAAGATTATGTATCTGAGGCAACTACCACTGATAACAAATACATTGAAAAAGATAACAAGGTATGCTACACAACCATGAAGGAAGCAAGTATAGAGAAGAGCTGAATCTGCTGCATAGCTGGGGGCAAGTGATGGAAGAGAATTTATTTCTCAAAGCAGAATAGGCATAGTGTCACTCTAGGGTATCCCTGGTGACCTTGAGATTTAAAGGGCAAATACAGGGTATAGGGCTAATTTAGCTTTAAAAATAACTTTTCTTGAATTCAGATATTTCAGAGGGTATCTGTTCCTATTTTCAGTGGAAACAAATTTTAGGTTTTTTTCTTCATAAGTAAGCTTCTGGGCAGAGTGTCACTGCAAACATGCACCTCAAATATGTATTTCAGTAGTGAGTGCGTGTTTACATGTATAACTAGAAGAACTAGTTATCAACATTGATGAAAAATGTAGTTTTGCTGCTAGTCTTAAACAAAGTTGATTAGATATTAAGTAGCCATCTTCGTTGTGGATACTTGGTACCTCCTGTAACCACGGAGGGTTTGAATTCTGGGAAATCTGAGCATTAGTTCCAGATGTCAGAAAAAAGTCAGTTCTCCTTAGTGTAACCAGAAAAAAGGAATTTTGGATGTGGTGTTATATTTCTACAACAAAGTGGGTTGGCAAAAATTTTTTTCTCTGGTGAATATGCTGGAGGCACATCATCCTTTTCAGACAGTTTTCTGTATAACAAAGTATTGTTTGTTGCTATGACTAAACTAGATGAAAAGAAATTGCAATTCTGTTGGCCAGTCTTTGAAATGTAACAGTTACTAAGAGGAAGAGAATCGCCATGAACCCTACAGAATCTGTTCTATGAAATCTACTAAGRGCTTACCTTGGAAGGTAACAGTGCTTTATCTTCACCAGTAGAGGATGGCAAAATTTTTAAACTCCTAATTCTAGGAAATTATTTTTCTGTTCTCCTTATGCTCCTTCTATCTCACCTGTGACTTTTTATGCGATAGGCAAAGTTATGCAAGCTTGGGGAAGCAAGAAAAGGCTCTTAACTGGGGGAGAGGGGGAGTAGCAAGTAGCATYGTAGTGGTTCTTACTTGAAAGAAAGATTAAACATTGAAGGGTAAGATGTGAGTAAGAGATTTATAGTGAGAGAAAAAGTGCAAACCCTGGAGGCGCTGATGATCAGTATATAACTTTCCTTCATTTTCGCTCTAGAAATGATGCCTTTTATGTGGCAACGAAATCTGCTAAGAGAAAAGGGCAACAACATTTTCAGGAAAGCTTTGAGCCTAATTTAAATGGAGATCTTTTTCAGGCCATTTATTCTCATTCATATTTTTTGAAAACATTTAATGAATCATTCTAATTATATTTAAAATATGGATGAATAACTTCCCCTGTAAGCTTTTTTTTCTTCAGATATTTGATCATTGCAAAATAAATATATATTTACCTGTTGCTCATGTCCAGTTTATTTTAATTCAGCATATCTGAGTTYGCACACTATATTGGATGAATCAACATTAACAAATTCTCACTTATATGAGCTGGTCCCTTTCACGATTCATAAGAACATTTTATAGTTAATTTTTCTCRCTTTTAACATTGATTTCCTTCTAATATTTTGCTAACAGTGTGAATTAAAACACTGCATTTCTCTACTCTGAGTTTTATTTACCATCTCTCATCCAGCAAATATATGTCTGCTCATAACATCCTTTGGGCAATATGCTGAAGAGTATGGATCTTTCTTACTCCATTGTAGTCCACAAGAAATGTCCTTCTAAGTCAGACTGCTGGCCCATCTAGCCCAATATTTTGTCTCTCAGAGTGACAAAGGAAACTGTGTTTAGGGCAGGACAATAGATGTTATTATGCAGCTGCTTTTTCATAGAAAAAAGCCTTTTAAATGGGAGCAATTTTAATTTGCACTCTCTTCTATATTGTCTACCTGTCACGAAATGGTCCTAGTGTTAATGAAAATCAGGGTATATTGCCCAGTGGCATGACTGTAATTTCACATTACTTTAAAGTGTCTTCTGGGCCCAAGTCTCTTGTACGTAGCAGCTGTTATCAGATCTGCTGAATTAGGCTTGCTTTTTTTTTTTTTTTCCCCCCTGGTCATATACATCACAGCAGTCCAAGGAATAGAATTTGCTCTTCAGCTACTACATGAGTGAAAGGAGAAAGATCACTCTGTTTCTTTCAATGGGTCACTTAAAATGATTTTAATTGAAATAAATAGGAATTTTGCAAGTACCTTAAATTACAGTGAGGTCACATCTATGCTGGCTCTTTTTTAAAATTAAAGGCCATTTAGATGGTGTATAGTACAGAAACACAGCCAAACTCTTTTCTTAAACACAGTTGTGCTGTCCTCAAGAAATGCCAAGAAAAGGAATTAACAATGAAACACTGAAGTAAAAAACAAGAACTAACAGGAGTTAATTCACACTAATACTTAGCTCAAGATAGGCATAGATGTAATTTTGTCTCAGGGAGAAGGGACCAAGAAGCAGAAAAAACCCTCGCTATATCTGCTGAAAGAAGGTAGGACATCATGATTTTCCGATGTCTTTCTGTCATCTTTTACACAGAAGTGGGAAACTATGGTATTTAAATAGAATAGGAAGACTTCCCTTCCTTCTTCTTTACCTCTTGTGACATTTTTATTTTCCTAACAATATGAAATCTATTCAGAGATTTCTTTTTCTTTCAGCTGAATTAATTATTTAGCCATCATCAGCTATTGTTCATAAATTGTTGAAAGCAGCAGGGAGGCACTAGAGCAGAAGCTGTGATTACTTTCTAAAATTGCAGATGTCTACTCAGTTCAGCAGTCATTACCATGTAAGGTCACTTAGAGATGAGGTGTAAGAATCATGGGCTGGGAAAATGTAGGTTGAAGAGCATAATTTACCTCTAAAGCATCTCTCAAAAGCCCAGTCCTTCAAGGTGCTGAGCACCTCCCAAGAGACTAGCAACTTCTATTGAAATGAACCTGATTTAAGGAGACTCAGTACTTCTGGGGATACACTCAGAGGTTTCCAGGAATAGTGCCTTGTTTCAGAGTTAATTTCTTCATTTTGCATAATCCACAGGATGGTTTCATTTTTTGCTACTCTAATTCACAATTTTTTTCAAATGGTTTTAGTGTGCAGGAGAATGTAATTATATTGAGGAAACATTTCTCATTCCAGTGGAAATGGTCATTCTACCTTAATAATTAACATGGTTGCAGAGCACCTAAATTTTCGAGAATGTTTGGCAACGTTCATATCTGTCACATTGGGACCTTAATCTGAACAATGTCCTATTTTCTAAAATGCTAAGCCCAGCACCAGCACCCAGCCTGTCAGCAACGACTACTGGCACACATCGTGAGGTGGATCAAAACAGAATTAGTTTCAATACCTGGCCTCTTTAAGATTCTCAAGCCACATTTCGAAAAGCAAAGCCCGGAGTTATTATTAATTCCTTTGAGAATCTTAGGKTTTTTTCTATTCATAAAAGAAATATAAAAAATAAAATCCAATAAAGAACTTTCCAGACTCATCATTCATGTTGCCCCACTATAAATCTGGAATTTTTGGGTAATATTTCTTCTACAGCTATTTCATTCACTGTATAGCGTAACTCTACAGAATGAAATGCAGTAGAAGCAATTTGCCCATCAGAAATTTCACTTCTGAAAGACAAGACATGCATGCATGCCTTGGACTTTATTTCTTCCAGCTGTGTGATAGGAGTAACTACTGCCTACTACTATTGCAGGATCTGCTTGAATCCTGAATGTTAAAATAGTGTCTCTGGGGAAGTGTCTTAGATGTGCTTTTTTTTTGCTTAGTCTTGTACTGCCAACTAAATACTATTGCCAAAACCAGATTACCAGTCTTTCAGTAAGTATAGTTGAGTACTTTAGAGAAGTAGTTTTCAATTTTTTTTCTCGGAAATTCTGGAGATCTGTAGACTATGTTTAGTAAGTGTGTGAGCATTAAGTAAACAAAGCAAATCAACTCTCAGTAGGCTTTCTTTTGCTCTGTGGTAAGGTATACCAATATTGGGAATTTGCTGTCTCATGTCAAGAGTTGAAAACACCTCTTTAAGTTAATTTCTGTTAACTTAAATAGTTAACAAATAGAATTATTTCAGAAAACAAGACAATCTTGAATATAGTTCTGTTAACCAGAAAAAAAAAGTGTACACCGGTTTGATTATTTCATTATTTGTGTATTTTTACATAGAGGAGATAAGAAAACAATAGAGTATGCAGAGGAGGAAAAGATATTCAAAGAGATTGAAATTTTGGGCTAAAAAAAAATTGACCTCTTTTTTAAAGAGTGTTAGTTTTAAAATACATTAAAAAGCATTTTCTCAATAACTTCATTCTGAACGCAGTTTTTCAAACCATTGCATATTTAAAATGTATTTGTTTTTTTTCCTTCTAGGTCAGTACAGACAGGTTTTCTCTGACCTTAAATTTTGCATACAGCCTTTTACTTATTAACATCTATTGTTGGTGAGACACCTTTACGACTTATACAGGAAAGAAGATGCTGAAGATAGTAAAAAAAAAAAAAAAAAWTTAATTGTTAGCAAACAAACTGTTTGTCAGAAAAGACTAATGATGTTTCTCTACTAACCTGAGTTGAAGCAGCTTACTAGAGAGAGAATTTTAGTTCTCAGCTTGAACAGCAACTTTGATATAAATATAAAATGACTAGAAGCAACGTCCCATAGTGATTTTCAGCATTGCTTGACATATTTTTCTTGACTTCTCCCATCTTATCAGAACGTTTTGTGGAAAAGTATTTTTCTATCAATTATTTCTTTAAATATAAATGTCCAACTGACAAATCAAAAAGTTAATTCCCAGCTTCTAGCATATGGGTAACCACAATGGGTAATTAACAATGGCCTTGATGATTAGAGGTTTTCAATACACATCAGAATAATATAAGAGAGAAATTTAAGTAATTTTTTTAATTACATCTTTTTAAACACAGATAATCTATTTATTCATATAAAAAACTTATTTGTCCCTTTTGCAGTGAAAGATGGTGAATGTAGAAACTCAACCACCAGCTCCCAGGAATGGTGCTTAGAATCATAGAATGTTTTGGGTAGAAAGGGACCTTTAAAGGTCATCCAGTCCAATCCCCTGTCATGGTTTAGCCCCAGCCAGCAACTAAGCACCACACAGCCACAC
>JAYKAV010000500.1:1843471-1875974 GCA_035582835.1 Phoebastria nigripes | reverse complement strand
AAGTAGAGTGCTTTCCAGTGTCAAACTCCTAACAGACAAAACTTGTGATTTGACACTAGCATCCTAAAAATACATGCCTAAGTTTAGATTAGCAAATATGTTTAAATTTGCTTTGTTGTTCGACTTTGAGGACTGTTAAAGTTTGTAGGAGCTTCTGTTGAAATGGGAGGAAGCTGGTCCTCTCTCCTCTTTCTCATTACTGTACGTTTATACAACAGCACCTGTGTTCCCAAACAAATGGGAGAGGGAGGTGGAGTATACCCTGGGTGCTGTACAAATGTGTATAAGCTGGGTTTTTTCATGTGAATAAAGGCTCATCTGTGTTAAAACACCTTGCAATATAAGTAAATTTTAAATTATTAAGCCAGACTGGTCTGAGCCACTGGTAAACTAACCTAAGTATTTCAGTGCTGGCAGTTCATCTTAATAGGATTAAAACTATTTTAAAACTGGCATAACTGGAGCAACAGTGTTTTTCTGATGTAGATCAGGTCAGGACTGAGGAAGGATGTAATCCAATGAAGAAAATTAATAAGAAAAGCTAATATCAATCATAACGTATTTTTTAAATTAGATGATGTGATATGTCAGAGAGTTGATGAGTACAAATCTTGGTGGTAACCAAGAATGGAGAGCCAAACAGGTATGCAGGCTAGAATTCACTGGGGAATATGTGCACTTATGCAAATAGCATGATAATGTAAATCTTACCTACGCATAAATTGAGGCTAAGATGCTTAACTTTCACGAGGTTGTCTGTGTAGCATTTATGTTGGTGTGAGATTCTGCTTTAAGTGCTTGATACGAAGCAGATGACAAGTATGATATGAAGTAGTTAGATTGAGAAGGAGATTAGCTATTGGGTATAATTCTGATTTTTTAAAAGGACTGCTCATATGTTTGAAAGTTAGGTATGTTTTAGGTACTTTGAACTGGGATGCAAATGGATAAGAATATTAATATTAAAACTATTATTTATATTTTTATATAAAAATATAAAATGTTTTAATCAACATTTTCCTCAGATATACTCCTGTTTCTTAAACAGTGAGAGTGGTGTCGGGAAAATGCTTCTGATACCTTGTCTCACCACAAACCACACCCTTTGGTATTTCCTTAAATTACTGGAATGTAGTTTGCGGAGAGGATAGGAGCATAAACCTTTCAGGCGCACAGACTGTTCTTTATGCTTTTTCTGAGCTTGTCTGTGTTTTCCATTTATATCGCGTGGTCTAAGAATATAGATTATTTCTCCCATTAAACTCGCTTGCTCTTGGTGTTCTCCTCTGCATCATTTGATGAATATACCCTGCCTCGCTGCATCCGTGAATCTCTGTACCCTTAGTAGGGACAGATCTTAGGTATTTGGGCTGGAATGGAGTCCTGTGGGTTCACCTTACCAGGTATGCATGGATATCACGTGTTTCTTTTTCACCTGTGTTGCCATAGGTGTCTGTGACCATGGAATTGCACTGGAAGCTGGCCGTGGCATTGCAGTAACTCTTCTTCTCAAGATCCGATGAACAGTGGTGCGAAGCCTCTGCCAGTTTCCTTGCAGAATGTGACAGTGCTGTCTCCTTGTTATTTTATGTATACTGCTGTTGGCTACTGTCTGCATGCTTATCATTGTGTCTATCGTGCAATGACAGAACTCTGAAACAGCCCTGCTCCCTGTCATTCTGTGGCCAGCAAAGCTGATGGAATGTGAAATGTTGCAGTATGTTGGAGTACCTCCTAAAGGCAGCTATTTTATGGCTTGTCATTATGGAAATGCTAAAAAAAAATTCTAATAACCATACTGGGATTGTTTAGATCAGAAGTTTTTTTGGAGAATCTGGAATAGAGGATATATTCATGTGATAGAGAATATAGTTTTGTAGACATCACACCAGTTGGAAGAGCTTTGTATTTGCAAGTGCAGGTAAACCGTAAGTTTGTGGATCAGATGGTCTCCTTCAACATCCTCTCTCTCATGGACATCAGGGAGCCTTTATGGTGAACCTTTCTTTGGGCTAATCGGCCTCCAGAGCTTTGCTAGAAGCAATGTTGAGTACACCTGACAGAGTGTGGAAGACAATCATCTTTTCCATGTTGAGGAAAAAAAGATTTGTGTGGTAGAACCCAAACATAACTCTGCACCTCACTTTGTCTTTTGTTTTGTTGTGACTCTCTGGTTGGGAAATGTTACTGCAGTAGTTGTTGTTGGGATGTATCTTAATGATCTTAATCTTAATTAAGATCAGACCAGTGTATCTGGTCTGCTCTTAATTCTGCCACCATGTTTTGGTCATTACTTTCCAGGCTCTTTACCTGGGCTGCCAGGCATATACCTTAATATATATTTTGACTTTTTGTATGTCTAAATTAATGGATTTCATGTCATGTCCTCCTTTAACTTGATGTATTTTGTTAAATTAGTGCATTCATGTGTTGTATACCTGTATCCATTTCTTAGTTATACAATGTTTGGTTTTGAATACTCTTTTCATATTTTATTTTTTAAAGCTTTTTGTTAGCTACTGACTTTGTTATCTCTGCAGCATTAATATGCTCAGATCTCAGCGTGCTTTTCCTGACAGAGTTTGACTTTCACTCAGCTGAAATACCACCAAATTAAGGTATAGGACTTAGTTTGTGTGTATGCAGATAGTTCTAAAATGCCTTCATAACTCCCTGGGTTTATCATGTAGGTAATTCACAAGATGGCATTTTCCTCTGTTTTCATGCATTTTGAGGTTGGCTTTGCCACAAGGCAGAAAGTAGTTCAGTTTTATAAACCTCAGCTTGCTTTTTCTTCTGCTTTGTGCAGCTATTGCATGACTGATGAAAGTCTAAAAATGATCCAGGCAGAGATGGTTCCGTTCAAAGCACAGTAGGCCAGATGCTCTTTGTGGTGACTTTCTAATTTGTATTATATTTGTGTTTGGGGTTGTCTAGATGTCAGACACACAAAACAGTGACCTGGCTTTCCGAAGACTTGAAAAGATTTATTGTGCTAGATTTATTGTGCTAGTGACTGTTGTTGGAGGTTGGTGGGGATTTTTTTTGTTTTTTGTTTTTTTTTTTGTTTACACACTCCTTGAATTGTCATCTTACATACATTTCTTCATTTGATCAAAGACTGAATTTCAGAGCTCAGTGACAGCAAAATCTCTCCTGACTGCTGTTTCCATAACATTCTGCCTCCAATACTGACGGTGACAAGTGTTCATTGATCAGAATTGCTTTTACCGTGGTTTCTAAGGCAACTAGCACACCTAGCCACAAAAATGAATTTTGTAGAACAAAAGTAGCACACAAAGAAAATGCTAGCCCTACCACGATTACCTGATTTTTCTGTAAAAGTAAAAAAATACTAGAAAACCCACAATGCCTTAAAATATATTGCAGATGAGGCATTCCATTTGTTCTGTGAAGCATCTGCCAATTTCATGTGTATCTCAAAATGCAGGAACTCTAAAAATTGCATTCAATGCATTATTACTTTTTAGGTTTTATCTGAACTTTCCAAATTCTCTCTGAGGTGTGTGAAGAGGCAAAGAATCACTTTCAGCCCGTACAAAACTAAACTTGGGAACTCTTCGTTCTATCTGGAAGGGAAAAGAAAACCTGATGTCTTTATTTTTGTCTGTATAGATGCTAATCTTGAAATACTTTTCTTTTATGTTACCCAGTCTTAACAACGACAGAGAGAATTTGTTAGCCAGATTTTTGTGTGTTTCCTTCTGAAAGAAAAGATGAGAACTCACGAGTAATGGCTTCAAAATTTTTCTTTACTGCAAACCATACTGAAGTAAAGTTTGGTTTTTTTATACCTCCCTTCAGATGATGGAAAGATGGAAGAAGATGATGCATTTGCAATAAAATGTAGAACATGCATGATTTCCTTGTAAATGGCATGTAGGAGTAGGGTGAAAAGAGACTGTCCAAATACACTTTGAATGAGCATGTCAATTGTTGCTACAAAACCACATAAAGTAGAAGGTAATTGTAACAAAAGTTATTTGAGATGTGCAGCTCATTCAGTCTTTCGCTACTCGGGGCCATCTTCTCTGTTGCAGGCTCAGAAGGAGCTGTAAGTGTTGTGGCGTGCTACAACTTCCGTGCAACAACRTGGCAGCATTGCATGTCAAGGTTCACTCAAAGGTCCAACTGCAGTAGTGGTAGGTGTATAAAGGTATTGGACTTGAAGTCCTCGTGGTGTGTGATCACTTAAGATTTGATCCTACTTCTGGATGCTCAGACTTCCTGACTTAAGAACAGTTTCTTCTGTTCGTCTCCATTAAGATTGTTTCATCTTTGTCCAGTTGATAAGGCTCTGAAAATTCTCAGTGTCACAAATGTGAAAAGATAGATAGAGATGTACTGCCGCAAACTTTGAAAATTCCATCTTCAGGGCATACTTTTTTCAGGTAGCCTTACTGGAACTGATGCTTGTTGTGGCTCATTTGTAATTTATGTATCTCTAAGTTTTTAATACTGTCTCTCTTCTCATTTTGTCTCCGTCTGCTTTCTGTCCTGCTGTGGGGAAAAAGGAGGAGTTATTGTTGTTACTTTCAATTAGAGCACAAGCTGTTTGAAGTGCAGGCTTTAACATTTTTTTTTTGATCTCTAGTATGGTAAGGCTCTGAACAGCACATCCTAAGTAAGATCAAATTGTAGCTGCTTTGGTAACAAGGGCTCTTAGAACAGGACCCACCCAAGCCCAATTTCTTTTTGCATCACAGACTTTTTCCATCTCTGCTGTGCAGATTCCTGATATGGGAACTTACTGTTTTCCTGGAAGGTATTTCACGCTGATTCTCTGGAAAGTTAAGATTAATAAATGTTCCCAGTCAGACGTAAGTTCATTGTGCAGGCAACCACAAGCCGAAAGCTTAAATAAACGTATTTGTGTTTAGGTCATAATACTTCCAACTGAGTGATTGTTTTGGAGCTTGTAAAAATTGCATCTAATGTGGATTTACCTCAGTTCTTGTAGGCAGTTTTCCTCAAGTCACTCATATTACTGCTGCTGTGGCATGTATGCGTGTGCCCCCATAGATGTCAGAACACAGACTATGGCTTCACTGCCTTCAGGGGTCAAACTGGCTGTATGTGGTCATTTTTGCTTAGGAAGCAGTATAGATGTGTCTGTGCAACAAAGGGTCTGGCTGAAAGGCAACTGACCAAGAAGGTACAGAGTATACATTACCAGAAGCAACAGTGTCATCCGAAGGTTTTATTCACATGAAGTTAGAAAGGCAGCTCTGTTGTTGCAGCAGCTAACATTCCTGCTTCAGTGTGTGGGTCATTTAAAATTACTATTATTGTCATGTTCTTATCCTTCCTGCATAATTTACATACTGGAAGCAAATACTAGAATTACTTTGGTGAGTTTTAAAGTTTTTTTTAGGTACGTCTTGTTTGTATTGCTTCTCCTTGGGTAAAGACATGGAATCCAAATGGACAGAACTCAGAAATATGAATCATGTTTAATAAATTTTAAGTACTTATAAATACAAATCCAACTAGAAAAACTGTCTAAAAATTAAAATGTTTCGGAGTCCAGTGCCGCAGTATCTCCTACAGTCAAGAAGCACGTATGAGGATGTTGCATTAAAATTTAGATATTTCTTCTGTTTATCGATGTAACATTGCAATTTACAATACTGATAATTCTCAGAAAATTTAATCTCTTATTGCTGGATGGAGGGTTTCTTGTTGTTTTGTTTTGTTTGGTTTTTTTCCATTAAAATTAAATGACTTTATTTTCATTATTGCTGACTGAAGGGTGAACTGTAAGTTTGGAATATGATGGAGGGATTGAGCTGCTAGCCCTGGTACAGACTGGGTAATCAAGGTTTATGTTAAATTTAGCTTGTAGTTGTAACACGTATATCCCCATTGCAAAGGCAGGAGGCTTAGTGTTTATAGTTAGAGGAGGTGCTTGCTATCTGTTTTGACCTCATGAAGCACATAGTGATGTGCTTAATGTGACATGATGGTATGAGATTATATGTGATAATGCATGTAGATTTTGAACTTTGCATTCCAGGATTACTTTTGCTTGCTTGACAATTTTATCTTTGTTAAGGTTGGTGGGGGGAAACCTATGAAATGCTGTTCTTTCCTTACGCTTTTGAATTAAAGTAATTATTTAGTTTCTCTTTGTGTGTAGGCTAAAAAAAGACTCTCTGAAAAAAACAGTAGCAACATACTAAGCGTGAGTTTATTGAGCATAGTGCAGTTGTCCTGTTCGAGGCAT
This sequence comes from Phoebastria nigripes, assembly GCA_035582835.1. Classification (NCBI taxonomy): domain Eukaryota; kingdom Metazoa; phylum Chordata; class Aves; order Procellariiformes; family Diomedeidae; genus Phoebastria; species Phoebastria nigripes. The sequence goes on along the minus strand of JAYKAV010000500.1, from coordinate 1,869,727 downwards.
TAAGTTTACTGTAGGTTTTTCTTCCCTTAGATTAAATGCAGATTTCAAATGTGGCTATAAGCCACCACTGGCTTTGGAACTCTGATCACATCATGACTAAATATTTAATTTAATCATAGCTTTTGCTTCCAGTCAGGACACAGATGTTTCTTTTCCTTTGGGGGTAATATGAAAGCCAGACTGCAATGGCTGCTAGAGATTGTGCACATTGTAAGGAGTGTTCCCTGCAGTAATGAGTTTATCCACTGCAAACCTTGTTCAGCAGGAATGATATTTGTTAATGGCAGGGTATAGCATTGCAGGAGATCTAAGGCTGGTTGACTTGTGTACACTGATGAAGCGTTTCTATTCCAGCTCTGTCTCTGAAGATCTGGGTTGCAGACGTGGAGAGTTTAGCAGAAAGCATTACGGATCTGTGGAGCTTGTAAGTTTACATAGCCTGTCCTTTGATTTTAGCAGCTTATAATGCAGAGCTCAAATCCTTTTCATTTCCAGGTAAAAAATTGGATCTAGTTTGGAAAATGTGCTTTCTAAGCTGGACTTGAAAGTTACAGGGTAATAAAAAGAGGCTTCAGAATAGATGTATTAGACCTGTGCTAGGACATCTTTTTACTACCTTATTTATGAGTATTTCATCATAACGGGACAGGAAGTGTTATATAAATATCCTGTTTACCCCCAGATGGAAATTGAGCTTTTTTTCCTCTTATAAGCTGAAGATTGCAAAATATTAGGGTAGTATTTGACAAAGTACTTGCAATTATGTGAGTTAAAAACCTGTGTGCGTGCTCGTGTGTGTACATACATATATGTGTATGTGATTTTTATGTGTACATGCCTCAGAGTAGTGGGAGAGGGTTTAAAATTAAAAGAACTAGTTAGAATAAGGATATTGAAAACTGTTCCCTACAATCTGTCAGTTATTCTGCACTTTCTTCAAATTCAAAAGTTAAGTTGGCACTTCATTTTTCTCATATATAAATTTCTTCTGCACTGTGAAAATAGCAGTGTGTCAGCAGTTAAAATAACGTCACTGTATACAGGGCCATAATGAAATTACATAAACTTACTATAGGAAAACAGAGGTGGGGAGGGGTAAAGAAACTGAACTCCAGCTCTCTTACTGTGGGAAGAAATCACTAATTTTCTACTAGCTATAGTTGTAATTTAAAGTTCTTGGATAGTATATTTATTAATAAGTATGTAAATTGCGTGTAAATTGGTGGCTTAGTGGCTGGAAGTTGCATTGCAAGAACACCAGGTATCTTTCTTTTCTTTCCATACATTCCACATATTAGATGTGGTGTTTTAATCAAAAAAAGCAAGTGAACTGCTTTCTGCTAAGAGGCTGTTTCATTACTAGTACTTAGATTCTTTTGCTGGAAAAGAAAAATTTCTTGGTAATTATAAATTCACAGCTCACACAAATGGTCTTGTCTTTTGGTTTTCTGAAAATTCTGCTACTATTTTATGAATCTTTTGGAGTACAAATGTATAAAGGTGCTTTTTGCCGTTTCAAATTTCTGAATGTTTGATATTGAACCTTTCTTGCTTAGTATTTTGCACAGCAGCATCTCAATTGCTCAATTATTTCCACCTTTTATTTATTACAACACAATTATTTTGTCTCTGCCCTAAACATTTTTTCCTTTGTCTTTCCCACTGGTGTAATACGACCAATTGTCTGTATGATTTCTCTTACAGTTTACACAAGGCACCAGGATGTGTTGGAGTTTTTTGCCATGTTAGTGTATTCCTGACCTAGCCTCAGATCACTTCAAGCAAGGAATGATACACCATTGCATTATTGTTGTTCAGATCCCATTTCATAAGTTTGGTATGATACGTGGCAATTAACTTTTTACAGTTTTGAGGGGAGTAATATGCAATATCATTGGCAGCATTCTCCTCCTCTTCTCTTGTACGGATCCTAAGCAGTGTTGCTGAACACGTCAGAATTGTCGTGTTATCCTATGTTTTACTGACTTCTCAAAAGCTTTTTTAACAACAAAGAGAGTTTGTGTTCTGGGAATCCCTGGATTCCCTTATAAAAAGATCAGGCAGTCTTTCCAGAGTATTTATGAAACTGTTGAAGTCTTCAGCTGGAAACAAGCAGTATTTTCTGATGTTAATACTGGAAGCAGACCAGGACATCTCCTATACCTTATGTTGTTCAGTATCATCACTGAGTATTATGTTTGGAGGTTCTTGCTGCTCTCCGGCTCCTGAAAACATCAATAAATAAAATGCAGTAAAAGATGCAGTAAAAAAGCTAGTCCCGGTAATATTACCAACAAGTAGAGTTTTAGGCTTAGCAAGGCTGAGAGGACAAGGATCATCATGTCTGTAAGACCCATTGTTTTGAAAGGAGCAAGCTTCAAGATCAATTTCTGAAAAGCGGACAAGTCCCTCTGTAGGCATTCTGTGTGTTGGTGCAGCCAAAATCTGAGACAGGAGAATTTCTGATTAGTACTGGGATCTACCAAAAGAGTGAACAGCTCTCCCGCTCATGCCTCCTTAGAGTTATGATTGGGTCATTCCAAATCTGTAGTCAAATTAGTAATAGCTGTGCTGATCCCTTCTCTGTGGGTAGTCATATGATGCCTGGGAGAAGAAGAAACTGTAGTAAGCTTTGGTTGCTGCTGATATGGCTATTTTTAAGAACCTCTGTCTTAAACTCTCTTATAGCTTATATCTAGTGATGCTGATGGAGCCATTCAAAGAGCTGGACGGTTCCGTGTGGAAAACGGCTCCTCTGGTGAGGTAAGTGGCTAAAGATACTCATAGAAAGCTGAAAAAATAATTCAGCTTCAGTTATTCTTCACCACTGAAAGATGTATTTGCAGTCAATTACTAAGGAAGAGGACTTGGAAATGCTAAATAATATAAGAATGTAAGAATCTAAGAGGAGGGAGATGGTGGTTTTTCCCCCCCCCAGTCTAGCTTAGCTCTTCTTTCAAGAGTATGCAATCTCGACAATTTAATTTTTTAAGGGAAAAGCTGGTATTTTGTTTAGTTTTGGTAGCATTTTGCTCACCTGATCATGTTAGAAGAAAAATACCCATCTTATCCTCTGAATAACACTTCGCAGTCTCTAGTTCATCACTTTGTATTGGTGTCCTGGTGATACTACGATGTTCAAGCTGACCTTCGTGCTTTTAAGTTTATTCCTCGGTGTGATGAGGTTATAGCTTCATTTTTTCCCCCCTTAGTTGTCTTTTGGCAGCTATGCTTATATTTAAATAAGAGATAAAGAAGCTGAGTGGAGCCCGAGACAGTCATTCCCTCCAGATTCCTGTGTTGTTAAACTCGCGGTGTGTCCCTGCAACCACTTCGGTGACACTTAGGTTTCTACTTAATTTTTTTATCTTCCTTTGCAAAACTTTTTCAGCTGTAAATGTCATCTAAATATTGAAAGAAAGAAGACCTCATATTCTTGAAATATATGTAAGGTCTTGGTAGGCTGGTATTGAACTACTATTAACAGTAAACTATTACTGATCATCTGTTTCCATCAGCACTGGGTGCAGAGTTTAAAGCAATCTAACTATTCTGCATTGATTCTCTGTGGGGTCATGTTCTGTACACTGTCTTTTTAGTTCAGTTTCATGCAGTTCAAAAGCTAATTAGCTTGTATCACAGAAAGATTCTCTGGGTGATGAATGGCCACATGGTGAATGGGTATGGAGAATGGCTTTTCCTCTGCATATGTTAATTCTTAGTGAAAAAGGACTTGAGGGATACTTGGGAATTTATCTTAACCGGCCAATCCAGAAACAACACTGAAGAATTTCCAGAGCATGCTCTGGTCTAGCGAGGAGTCCTTGAGGATTATTTGGGGAAGAACTGAGAAAATGAAACCTGGAGGCAGAATTCTGTTTATTAATTTATTTATTTTTAAGTTTTAAAACCGCTGGTCTTCAAATTCCACATTGAAATATCTTCTTTTCAGTGGAATACTAAGCTATTACCTGTAACAGTGGTACAATAGGAAAAGGCTGTCGTTAATTAGAAAGAAAAGAGGAAAAAAAAAGACGAGGAGAGGGAGAAATTTTTATTTCAGCTGCACAACAACTGACTTCAGAATAATTCTTTGCTTTTTAAAAAACGGTATACAGCTAAAAATCTTCTGGTGAATCAGCCACTCTTGATTGACTTTTGCCTATATTATGTTCTCCTTTTTTTTTTCCACTCGGCATTTGATCTAATAGTCTCCCAATTCTATTTCAGAATACAGACTACACTCCGGGTACATGGCACAGAACAGACGTGCATTTGGAAAACCCAGAGTATCATACAAGATGGTATTTCAAATATTTTTTAGGGAAAGGTAATTATCTTTTTGCAAGTGGATTGAAGTTTTGATCAATGAAAATGCAATGTAGCTTTGAATTGCTATTATGTAAATATGGAAAAAAGTATGGTATTAATTTAGTATTAATATATTTTCTGTCCTGTACAGAAAACAAGTTCTTGTTTCATGTATTTTTAACCTGAAGACAGAGGATGGGTTTCTGTAAGCAGCGGAACCCCTGCTATCAAAAAGGGATGTTTTGAAACCCTTCTTGGCCTTGAAGGCTGTACCCATCTCTTGGGTTTTTTACACATCTGTATATAAATACATAGTTATTTATGTAGATAAGTATATATTCTTACATATGAATGCATATATTTACATATTTATACACATGTCTCTCTGTATGCGTGTGCGTGCATCTGTGTGCATGCACATGAGCGGGTGTGTGTGTCTTCTTTACGGTTGATAATGCTTCTTGTTTTTCCCTAACAGTTCATCAAAATTATATAGGTACCGATGCAGAGAAGAACCCTTTCTTTCTGTCTGTTGTACTGTCTGACCAAAATAATCAGCGCAGTCCTCAATACCATTCAATACTTTGGAGAAAAACAGTAAGAAACAAGTATTTAATTGCTGCTCTGATTTTTTTTGTTTGTTTGTTTGCTTGCTTGTTTTGGATATGTTTATCATACACTTTTTTGCTTTCTTCAGAATTTCAGTATTTAATACATGTTTATTGTATAAAATGAAAAATATGTAATTCTACCACAGCAGATAAAACGAAACTAACTTTGTAGACAACATTATACTAAACTTTCTGACAGAAATCTGTGATGCTGGATATTTTTTAATTGTTCTTACCTGCAACTCTGTGTTTTTTAGAAATGTTGCCTAAATTGTTCTTGACTGTGTCCTGCGACAAATTTAGGCAATGACTTTATACTGCTTTTAGGATTTTCTTATACAACATTAAGAAAATAGGCAGGTGTGATACTGGTTTCACTAATATTGTTTAATGAATTTTTTTTTCACTTAACGTTCCATAAGAACCTTTATCCAGGCAATTGATTTAAAACTCTCCTGTATGCATACATGGTCACTTTTTTTTTCTTTTTTTTCTTTTTTTTTTTTTTTAAAAAAAAAAAAAAAAAAAAAAAGAGTTTGTAATGTCTGCTAGTTTCAGCAGCCCTCATACCGCATGCCAAGGTCATGAGTCAAAACTAAGTAAAAATTAATCTTGCACCATCCATGACTTTTCACATTCAGTTTTTCTTCCTTTTTTTTTTTCTTTTTTTTTTTTTCCCCTTCCCAAACCAGTAGTAAATATGGCGAAGTAAAACTAGCACGGTTTTGTTCTTTGTTTTTTTTCACTTAATTGTTTTTATTAATATTCCTATTTGAATATACATAAAAAGTCAGTATGTCCTGTAATATCTCCTAGCTTTTTTTCTTTATAGGGTACTCAGAAAATATGTCTCCCTTATAGTCCCACAAAAACATTATCAGTGAAATCTATATTAAGGTATGTATTTACAAATAAGTTATCAGTTAAGATATTTTTCTGTATGCCTTTTCCTGTAATTCAGAGCTTGTGTTGCATGGTTTTCATGATAGATTTATAAAAATGGTAAAAACAGGTTTACAAATCTTAACCATTGAAGGCAGCAAAAAGTGGTTTTAAAGCCTGTTCTGGAATAGACAAAGTCACAACTTAAAATGGAGAAAAAGCACTTTTTCTTCAGCAGAGGGACTACTTTCAAGTTAATTGGAAAACAGGTGCTAAGTGGAACCACAGTGATTGAGAAGAAATATCTTTTAAAATTAGATAGACAATAAAGAGACCCAAGGAACAGCAGATTTGACTAGAGAGGTGGTTATTATGTGGCCCTAGCAGGAGGAAGCAAACAGGGAAGAAACCAAGAATTATTTCTTCAGTTGATTGTCTCCATGTAAGTCTCACTATGGGTGTGTTATACACACTGTCAGTGAAGCCAAGAAAATTCCTTCCCCCAGCCAGAGTCTGTATGGGCATGCTCATACTCTGTCCTGCCTCTTTTGTAGCAGCAGAGAATATAAAGTGAGCAAGTCCAACACCATTTCTATTTCTTTCAACATTATAATCAGCTGAAATGTCAGAGCACCTGTTTGCAAAGTGTTCATTCAAATTTAATCTGCAGTTTTTATGATCTAATCATGTGGTGTGTTTTCTCAAATCCCTCACTGATGGTGTCTTCAAATGCATCTTCTGTAAGGGTTTTACCTCCTCTAGAAACCCATAAAAAGTGCCTTCATTTACTGAACAGGTAGTGTGTACCAGATAAATGGGCAGTCTGCAGGTCTTCGAAACCTTTGATCTGTATAGAGTACAAGCAAATGTCTTTTGCTTGGTTGAAGCTGGTCCACTGGATAACACTGCCAGTGCCGATGTGAGAGGAGAATTCTGGGAACAGGGCACGTGTTGTCATGTGAAGTCAGTACCACCAGATCTGGATTTTCCTACAACTGCACAAGATTTCCGAGAGGCCCCAGACCACTGAATTTGCCAGAGAGGCTAGCAGGCCATTGAGCCTTACTTCTTAATTGTGATTTCCTGGGCTGTGGCTCTGGTTTGGAGTGTCAAGATGGTGAGTTGAAAACACTTCAGATCTCTTTCATCTTCTTCATTGAAATGATCTAAGTCCCCTCTTCTAACTCCTACAGCACTAGCTTGAGTAGTGTTCCTAGTTGACAGTACTGCATGCTGTACCTGTATAAGCACCTGATGTTCCATGTCTGCCCACCAATCGCTGAAATATCTCTTCCTAACATCCTTCTCGAACCCAGCCTCTCCCTCCACTCTCACCCACATAGACATTTTTGGTCAGACATCCCACAGTGGAGAAACTTTGTCTTCTGTTAGCTAGAGTCATAACTCTATTGCTGAAACACCCTCATGTGTTCCATCCTGTGATGCTCCAGTATTTTACAGAGGAAAATGCAGGCTTGTTTCAGACCTTGTTCCCCACTTCTCCCAGGGTCTGTGCCATCTGCGATCAGCTGGGTAAATGTCATCTCCTTTTGCCCAGTTGGGCTTGGACTAAAATCTCTTCCCTCACTATTCTGCTTTTCATAGAATCATAGAATCATTAAGGTTGGAAAAGACCTCTAAGATCATCGAGTCCAACCGTTAACCCAACACCACCATGCCCACTAAACCATGTCCCTAAGTGCCTCATCTACGCATCTTTTAAATACCTCCAGGGATGGTGACTCCACCACTTCCCTGGGCAGCCTGTTCCAATGCTTAACCACTCTTTCAGTAAAGAAATTTTTCCTAATGTCCAATCTAAACCTCCCCTGGCGCAACCTGAGGCCATTTCCTCTCGTCCTATTGCTAGTTACTTGGCAGAAGAGACCGACACTCACCTCGCTACAGCCTCCTTTCAGGTAGCTGTAGAGCAGAATAAGGTCTYCCCTCAGCTTCCTCTTCTCGAGACTAAACAGTCCCAGTTCCCTCAGCCGCTCCTCATAAGAGTTGTTCTCCAGACCCTTCACCAGCTTCCTGGACATGCTCCAGCACCTCAATGTCCTTCTTGTAGTGAGGGGCTCAAAACTGAACACAGTATTCGAGGTAGGGCCTCACCAGTGCCGAGTACAGGGGCACGATCACTTCCCTACTCCTGCTGGCCACACTATTTCTGATACAGGCCAGGATGCCGTTGGCCTTCTTGGCCACCTGGGCACACTGTTGGCTCATGTTCAGCCGGCTGTCAACCAGCGCCCCCAGGTCCTTTTCTGCCAGGCAGCTTTCCAGCCGCTCTTCCCCAAGCCTGTAGCGTTGCATGGGGTTGTTGTGGCCGAAGTGTAGGACCCGGCACTTGGCCTTGTTGAACCTCATGCAGTTGGCCTCAGCCCATCGATCCAGCCTGTCCAGGTCCCTCTGCAGAGCCTTCTTACCCTCAAGCAGATCGACACTCCTGCCCAACTTGGTGTTGTCTGCAAACTTACTGAGGGAGCACTCAATCCCCTCATCCAGATCATTGATAAAGATATTGAACAAGACCGGCCCCAAAACTGAGCCCTGGGGGACACCGCTCGTGACTGGCCGCCAACTAGACTTAACTCCRTTCACCACAACTCTCTGGGCCCGGCCGCCCAGCCAGTTTTTTACCCAGCGCAGAGTGCACCTGTCTAAGCCGTGAGCCGCCAGCTTCTCTAGGAGAATGCTGTGGGAGACAGTGTCAGGGGCTTTACTGAAGTACAGGTAGACCACATCCACAGCCTTTCCCTCATCCACTAGGCGGGTCACCTGGTCATAGAAGGAGATCAGGTTGGTCAAGCAGGACCTGCCTTTCATGAACCCGTGCTGGCTGGGCCTGATCCCCTGGTTGTCCTGCACATGGCTTGCGAGCGCCCCCAAGATGARCYGCTCCATRATCTTCCCCGGCACCGAGGTCAGGCTGACAGGCCTGTAGTTCCGCAGATCCTCCTTCCGGCCCTTCTTGTAGATGGGAGTCACATTGGCAAGCCTCCAGTTGTCCGGGACCTCCCCTGTTAACCAGGACCGCTGATAAATGATGGAGAGTGGCTTGGCAAGCTCCTCCGCCAGCTCCCTCAGCACTCTCGGGTGGATCCCATTCGGCCCCATGGACTTGTGAGCATCCAGGTGGCGTAGCAGGTCGTTAACTGCTTCCTCTTGGATTATGGAGGGTTTATCCTGCTCGCCATCCCCGTCTTCCAGCTCAGGGGACTGAATACCCTGAGGATAACTGGTCTGACTATTAAAGACTGAGGCAAAGAAGGCATTAAGTACCTCAGCCTTTTCCTCATCCTCGGTGGCAATGTTTCCCCCCACATCCAATAAAGGATGGAGATTCTCCTTGGCTCTCTTTTTGTCATTAATATATTTGTAAAAACATTTTTTGTTGTCTCTAACGACAGCGGCCAGATTGCGTTCTAGCTGGGCTTTTGCCTTTCTAATTTCTTCTCTGCATGACCTAACGAGATCCCTGTACTCTTCTTGAGTTGCCTGCCCCTTCTTCCACAAGTGGTAAACGCTCCTTTTTTTTCCTGAGTCCCAGCAAGAGCTCCCTGTTCAGCCAGGCCGGTCGTCTTCCCCGCCTGTTCTTCTTACGGCATATGGGGACAGCCTGCTCCTGCGCCTTCAAGACTTCCTTCTTGAAGAACGTCYAGCYTTCCTGGWCCCCTTTGCCCTTCAGGACTGCCTCCCAAGGGACTCTCTCAACCAGTGTCCTGAACAGGCCAAAGTCCGCCCTCCGGAAGTCCACGGTAGTGGTTTTGCTGGCCCCCCTCCTCACTTCACCAAGAATTGAGAATTCTATCACTTCATGGTCGCCAAGCCCAAGACGGCCTCCCACCACCGCATCTCCCACCAGTCCTTCTCTGTTTGTAAACAGCAGGTCAAGCGAGACACCTCCCCTGGTAGGCTCACTCACCAGCTGTGTCAGGAAGTTGTCTTCCACACACTCCAGGAACCTCCTAGACTGTTTGCCGCGTTGTATTTCCAGCAGACGTCCAGGAAGTTGAAGTCCCCCACGAGAACAAGGGCTAGTGATTGCGAGACTTCTGCCAGCTGCTTGTAGAATGCTTCATCCGCCTCTTCATCCTGGTTGGGTGGTCTATAACAGACTCCCAGCAGGATATCTGCCTTGTTGGCCTTCCCCTCATCCTTACCCATAAACACTCAACCTTATCATCATCACAGTCATTGAGCTCTAGACAATCGAAACACTCCCTAACATACAGAGCCACCCCACCACCTCTCCTTTCTTGCCTGTCCCTTCTGAAGAGTTTATAGCCATCCATTGCAGCACTCCAGTCGTGAGAGTCACCCCACCATGTTTCTGTGATGGCGGCTAAGTCATAGCTATCCCACTGCACAATGGCTTCCAGCTCCTCCTGTTTGCTGCCCATGCTGCGTGCATTGGTGTAGATGCACTTGAGCTGGGCTATCGATTTCGCCCCCAACATTGGCATGCCACCCCTAGGTTCATCTTTAGTGAGCCTGGTTTTATCCCCTCCCCCCTTCGAACCTAGTCCTTGAGCCTTCCCTCAGGCCTGATTGATATTCCCTTGACATTTCACCCTGTTCACAGCCAGTGTGAATCTAGGTACAGACTTTTGAAACCAAAGAATTTTGGTTACATTAATAAACCTGTTTTTTCTAAATTAATTGGAACATTGGAACATTTTAATCCCTTTCAAAAGGAACTAAAGCAAATCCTCTCTGCATTGTGATCTAGTGTAAGCAATGATGGAAAAGTGCATCAGATTTGACCTCCCTGTTAGTTCACTGTGCCCCAGACAGATTGCATTCGCCACTCCGTGACATGCTGTGCATGTCTATCAATTAATGCTGGGAAAAAAATGGGCAAAAATAATAGTAAATGCAGAAACACAAGTTAGGAAAAAATGCTATAAATTAGATATTTCTGTTTACTGAGGTAGTTGATCTTGCTTCTTATTTAAATACTTTGTTCTGTTCTGTTTGTGGATCTTTGGCGTGTGAATTTGATGCTGAACTGCTCGTTTTTCATTTGACTTGCCTTGAATTATTTTAGAAGAGAGAGAAGAAAAGCTTACAAAATAGAATAGGTTATTGAGTCCTCCTAAAATGCTCACAATGATGATGTATAAAGGAAAGTGAAGGGTAATGGAATAAAACTCTGTGCTTTATAAGTAAATACAGTAAATTTAAACCTGATCTCCGTAGAGGGTCTTACTAATTTCTGTTTTTAAAATTCAAAAGAAGTTTAGAAAGTCTTGGAGGTTAGTATTATGGGAAAGAAATGTCTGTTCCACAAAACATTCCATGTAAGAGAGGCTCTTTGAACAATTCCTTTTGTAACCAGTTCTAACTGCAACCTGTTAGTGGTTTACTGTTGAAATGTATACTTACCCTTCTATAAAGCAGCATTTCATTTGCATTGCAGTGCTATGAGTCTCGACAAATTTGAGAAGAGCCCAAGGGAAATTTTTCATCCTGAGATACAAAAGGTAGGAGGTGACTTCTTTTTTTGTTTGGTTGTTTTTCTTTATTATTTTCTGGAAAAATAAGTCATTAAGTATAAATGCTACTAGTTTGTTTCTTTCAGTAGCAGGATAATAATGATGAGTAGGGTTACATGATACTACAAAGTAAACTGTTTTTATCAGTCGAACTGGCCACTTCAAAACAAAACTTAAATATGCAAGGATGTTACAGTTTTATTTGTGTTATCTTTAATACCAGTGTGCTAAAAATATTGTTTTGTTTACAGGATTTATTGGTTCTTGAAGAGCAAGAGGTAAATGTAAACTTACCACTCCTTACACAGACCTGTTCAATGAATACAGCTTTATATTTGAAATATTTGCACTGACACACTTGTGACAATTTGGAAATCAATTGCTTATTGCAGTAAAAAAATGTAGTATTTCTTTGCAACATATGAGATCAAAAATCATTTTAAGCACCAGCTTAATATATATTAATAGATCACCAACTTAGTATATAATAAAATTCATAATCTATGATCAAAGGTAAATTATTAGGTATCCGCTACTTGAGATGTAATGGAGTTGGTATGAAATGCATATTCCCATGTGTAGGAGTATACAAAGGTATGTATATAAAAGTCCTTAGAGAAAACATTATTTTAGGTCTTTTGTTTGATTGCCTGTTTATGATATAATATTTGGTTTTATTTCCCAGGGATCTGTGAATTTTAAATTTGGAGTCCTTTATGCTAAGGATGGGCAGCTTACAGATGATGAAATGTTCAGCAATGGTGAGTTTTTCACCTTTTTCATAATTGTTTTAGTCATCTGAATAAAAAAAAAAATGTAGGATAGTGTCTACACGTGGAAGCCAGAAGGGAGGTGATTGTTATGTGAACAGTAGTTTTGTTAGGTTTTCATGTTCGTGTTGGGTGAAAAATTGTAGTGTAGAATCTTCTATTTCTATAAAAGGTTGCTGTAGTAAACCTACTATTATAACTTGGAAGATAGATTACAACCTGGAAAAGGGGAAACAAACCCCCCATTTTTAAAAAGGGAAAAAAGGAAGACCCGGGAGACTACAGGCCAGTCAGTCTCATCTCTGTGCCTGGCAAGATCATGGAACAGATCCTCCTGGAAGCTATGCTAAGGCACACGGAGGACAGGGAGGTGATTCGAGACAGCCAGCGTGGCTTCACCAAGGGCAAGTCCTGCCTGACTAACCTAGTGGCCTTCTGTGATGGAGTGACTACATCAGTAGAGATGGGAAGGGCTACAGATGTCATCTGTCTGGACCTCTGTAAGGCCTTTGACATGGTCCCCCACAACATCCTTCTCTAAACTGGAGAGGTATGGATTTGATGGGTGAACTGTCCAGTGGGTGAGGAATTGTTTGGATGGTCGCGTCCAGAGAGTAGCGGTCAACGGCTCAACGTCCAGATGGAGATCGGTGACGAATGGCGTCCCGCAGGGGTCTGTACAGGGACCGGTACTGTTTAATATCTTCATCAATGACATAGACGGTGGGATCAAGTGCACCCTCAGCAAGTTTGCAGATGACACCAAGCTGAGTGGTGCGGTCAACACGCCTGAGGGACGGGATGCCATCCAGAGGGACCGGATGCCATCCAGAGGGACGTGGACAAGCTCGAGAAGTGGGCCCATGTGAACCTCAAGAGGTTCAACAAGGCCAAGTGCAAGGTCCTGCACCTGGGTCGGGGCAACCCCTGGTATCAATAGAGGCTGGGTGATGAAGGGATTGAGAGCAGCCCTGTGGAGAAGGACTTGGGCGTACTGGTGGATGAAAAGCTGGACATGAGCCAGCAATGTGCGCTCACAGCCCAGAAGGCCAACTGTATCCTGGGCTGCATTGAAAGCAGCGTGGCTAGCAGGTCGAGGGAGGTGATTCTGCCCCTCTACTCTGCTCTGGTGAGACCCCACCTGGAGTCCTGTGTCCAGCTCTGGAGCCCTCAGCACAAGAAAGACACAGACCTGTTGGAGAGGGTCCAGAGGAGGGCCACGAAAATGATGAGGGGGATGGAACGCCTCTCCTATGAAGAAAGGCTGAGAGAGCTGGGGTTATTCAGCCTGGAGAAGGGAAGGCTTCGGGGAGACCTTATTGTGGCCTTTCAATACTTAAAGGAGGCTTATAAGAAAGATGGGGACAGACTTTTTAGCAGGGCCTGTTGCGACAGGACAAGGGGGAATGGTTTTAAACTAAAAGAGGGTAGATTTAGACTAGGTATGAGGAAGAAATGTTTTATGATGAGGGTGGTGAAACACTGGAACAGGTTGCCCAGAGAGGTGGTAGATGCCCCATGCCTGGAAACATTCAAGGTCAGGTTGGACGGGGCTCTGAGCAACCTGATCTAGTGGAAGATGTCCCTGTCCGTGGCAGGGGGGTTGGACTAGATGACCTTTAAAGGTCCACTCCAACCCAAACTATTCTGTGATTCTATGATACTGAAATTTCTTTTCTAGAAATAGACTATACAACATAAGATTTAGAAAAAGGAAGCAGTTGAAGGAGGCGACTCATGTTACCTGCATAAAGTCACTGTTGTTTCTAGTTCTTTCACTCTTACGTTTTTGCAGCATGATCACGTTCTTCTACGCACTTGAACAGTGTCTTGGAGTTAGCAAAAGAGGTGACTGTTTAATGTCACATGATGATGCCTATTTTGCAAGGCTGGGATGCTGTTTCTGTAAAGGTAGAAGGCTTGGATGACATGAGGAGAAACTAATTCAGCTGAAACTTTGGTCCTCGTGTCCTGGGAGCAGGACCTGTTCCTGTATTTTGATTATTTTTTATAGGTGTTCTATTCCTACATGTGCTTTTCTGTTGTAATGTTTCTATCTTCCATGTGTAGAAACCGGAAGTGAAAGTTTTCAAAGATTTTTGCATCTCTTGGGTGACACAATTACTTTGAAAGGCTGGACAGGCTACAGAGGGGGACTGGACACTAAAAGTAAGAATTCATCTGAAGCAAAAAAGTGGGGGGACTGCAATATAAATGTTTTTGCATATTGCATGCACATATTGTATATATTGTAGAAATAATACAATCCCAAAACAGACTTCTTCATGTGCATGCTAAATGCTCTGCTTTACCAGGAAAAAGACAGGTTAGCTTAAATCACTGGTATGGAACGCAGTTGAAGAAAGGTATTTATATGACCTGTATTTTTAAGGTAAACCGTTTCATTTTATATTGGAATGGGGTGAAGAATAACCCAGTATGTTACTTGCTTCATGATAGTAGGGCATCATGGCTTGAAGAACCATGCCTGATTTCAGGAGGCTAGGTGAAGGACGTCGTAGGTTTTAAGTGTATGAATATGCAGATTAGGTTGCAAACTCGGGTTTGGACCCATGTAAAATATGCAGCGTGGACATTTTCTAAAATGGATCAGAAAAAAGGATGACTAAAGAAGGTTTGGTAGAAGGACCTGAAATATCTTTTGATCTTTAGAAAACTTAAAGGACATACTCCTCCTGAGAATGTTGTCTTCCCTTGCAGATGATACAACTGGAACCTGTTCCATCTATACAGTTTTTCAAGGGCATGAAATTATGTTCCATGTTTCAACCATGCTACCATATTCTAGAGAGAACAAGCAGCAGGTACATGGTCCTCTCTCTCTCTCTTTTTTTTTTTTTTTTTAAATTTTTTATTTTATTTATTTATTAAATCACGAACTCCAAAACTTTAGAAGAAAAAAGGGATTTCTTACCTGTTAATATTTCAGAAATGTAAGCCTTAAGACTTCTGCTATGTTTTTTTCCTCAATATTATACCTAATGCTGAAAATTTCATGATGTTTGTTAGAAGATAAGGCATCATGTCATCTCTATTAAGGTACAAAAGACATTTGCGAAGAAGGTAAAAATTGACTGACTGAGAAGTGATTGGGTGTTCTGTTACTCAGATTACTTGTAGAGCTTCACTGCTGCAATTATCATTACCTCAAAGAATTTAGGAAAGCTGAAAATTAGACTTGTGTGTGAATTGTCAGAATACTCACGTATGTAACACACAACTCATACTTGGGTAACGAGTTGTGTGGCTTGAAAGAAATTCCCCTTGTGAGCATGTTAATGGCAAGCTTTGTGCATTTGCTCTAAAGCACTGCTGTTGCCCTCTCATAGATTGATTAGGTGGGTTCTTGGGTACTTGTTCAAATGTGCTGTCATCCATTGCTTGAACCTTTCTATGTATTATATGATGAAAAAATACTTTATAAGTACATGCATTTACCTATACATCACACATCCATAATGATTTACCTAAAATTACTAGCAAATTACTTGTTTTACTATTTTCTTATTTAAGCAATAATTATATATTATGTATTATTATAGTAATATAATTAGATGATATAATTATATTGTCCTTTTTTTATTTCCGTGTCAGTTTTCTCATGCTTTTGCCTTGGATTGATGACAAGATCACAGCAGAAACCAGAGGCCAATCAGGACATTTATTGTTTTTAAAGAATAACTGAGCATCAGGGTTTTTTTCCTTTTATTTCAAGTGGTGGATTTGCTTTTTTGGAATGCTAGGTGTTCTGTGCCCACTTTGTGAATATTAATTATGGAAATCAGGGAAATTATGAGTGCTTTGCTAACATAAAAATATGCAATAGCTGCTGTTTTAGCAGCTGCCTTGTGTGTGCACCATGGCATTGCTAGGTTTACTTGCTTATAGTTAAGTAATAATTTTATATTGGCTTCAATCATATTGACCATAATTTTTCTGTTTGCAGTTTAGGAATATTGTTTTACCATTCTCTCACAGAATTGTTAAGGTATTTATTTATGTCTTTTAAGTCATTGTGTCTGTCTCTCCCCCCCCACCCCCTTTTTTTTCTTTTCTTCTTCTTTTTTTTTTTTTTTTTTTTTTTTTTTTTTTTTTTTTTTTTTTTTTTTTTTNTTTTTTTTTTTTTTTTTTTTTTTTTTTTTTTTTTTTTTTTTTTTTTTTTTTTTTTTTTTTTTTTTTTTTTTTTTTTCCAGGTAGAAAGGAAGCGACATATTGGAAATGACATTGTCACTATCATATTTCAGGAAGGCAAAGAGTCTTCTCCAGCATTCAAGCCATCCATGATTCGCTCTCATTTTACACGTATCTTTTTCCTTACATTTTCTAGTGATTTTTTTTTTTTCTTTTTTTAAAAGATCAATATTACTTTTAATTCTACCCTAAGTCCTTCCTGCATGCTGTTTATGGAAGTGAAAACTATTTTAGAAAGATAGTTGCGTTCTTGCATTCTTTACCTTCAACTGCTTCACTAGGAGTCTCTAAGTCTGCCTCATAAAACAACTTTTATGTTGAACCACTTAGAAGATAAGGTCAAAGCAAGAATGTGATTTTTAAATTGTATTTTTATTGAAGGCATTTATTTGGATCACTTCACAAATTAAATTTCATACATTTTCATAAAATATAAATTCATAAAAATATTTCTGTTAGTGATGTGAATTAATTTGGCATTAACTGCTGAATATTGCCTTTTAATGTTTAGATGCTGTTTATTTTAGGTTTATATGTATTTTGGATCGGTGATTCTCAAATCTTTCAGACCATAAACCACATATTCTCCAGATTTTTGGCAGCCTGTGTTTTTCAAACTTTTGGTTGAAAACATTGTGAAGACAATATGATTCCAAAAACCACCTGCCAATCGCTTGGGATTATCATGGGGTCGCACTAGTGGTCCATAGATCCCAATCTGGCATCTCTTAGGCTAGATGGAATGGAATGAAGAAAAATGGATGGAAAGAAGAAAACTCTTATTTCTATCCATGCTCCATTGCTGAATTTTTAAAAGCAATTGCAAAGCTTACAACTCTTAAACCTAGTTCTCAGGATGACTAACTGTTGTTAGAACTTTCTTGCTAGTTTCATCCATGGCTGGTCTTACTTTTTAGATTTAAGCTCTTAATATTAACCTCTTTTTCTCTAAATGAAACAAGTGACTAGAACAAAAAGAATTCCAGAAATTAAAAAAAAAAAAAATCTTTAGATATCAGAGGAACCTAAATATTGTTAATAAGAAATGTTTACCAAGTCAATGTACCTCTTCATCAGAGTGTCAGCGTTAGTAAAAAAGGAATAATTCTTCCCTTATTGCTGTTAGGAGGACTTGTTATGATGTAATTGATACACCCCACTCTTTTCAATTTTTGACAAACATTTTGAGGTTCAACTGTCCTTGGTGTCATAATGAGTTGGAGGGGCAGTTGTGCCCTAAATCCATAAGGATGTGTTATCATTTAGGTCATTTTAAGTAATCCACAGCTGGTCTGTGAAGTCATATCACCTTCCTGATGTTTTCAGTTGGCAGTAGCCAGGGATAAAGATGTCCGCAAGAAAACTGGGCGTTGACACTGATCTGTGTCAGATGTGGTAAATCTCAAAGCTCATTGAATCTGTACTAGCACTTTGTACTCTCTTACATACTGTAGCACCTCTTTTTTGTTACTTCTACAATGGGAAAAATTAGCATACAGATATCCCACTGTGCTGTCCTATACAGCAATGATAGCTGCTGTAAGGGTTTGCCATGTGTCATCTGTCGGGTAGGATTGAGTTACCCAAATAAAGGCATCCAGCACCAATTTAGATGTCCCACCATATCTGAAATGTCTGTTCAGGTCTGGCAGATATGATTTGGGGCCTACAGAGATCTGTGCCCCTTTTGGAATAACAGCTGGAGACTAGGCAATATACTCTCGAGCATCTGAAATAGCACTGGATGCCTACGTTGAAATAACTGAATCCCATCATAAGTCTTTTTTATTGTGCAGTCTCCGATAGTGCTGATCACAGCTATTGGCAGAGGTCTCTTCATTCTATCTGGAACAAACCCATACAGCCAATGAAGTTACTCAGATTTATACTTTCTCTGACACTGTTTATAAGGACTGAAAACTTAGAGACGGTGTTAAGGAAATCTATCAAAGCAAGAAGCCTCTAATTGATTCCATAAAAATATCTTGTAAGGCAACCATAAGGATTTCTCTCATTTTTTTTGCCCACATTTGCCCAAAGTTATGAATCAAGACTGGTAATACATTTTTGTGTACTTGCACTTCAAATCCACCTCTCTATTTTCTTATAATTCTGTTAGCTAAATTATTTCATTGGAATCTTTTCTTCAATGGAAGTTTCGGTATAAGTGAAGTTCAGAATCAATACTTTTTTATCAACTAAAAGAATTTTTGATCAAAAGTCTATTAAACACACACACAAAACACAAAACTCTATAGCACATTTTACGCTTCATATAACGACAAGAAGTCTGTGTTTGTGGTACTAGCTCAATTTTTAAAACTGTTGATCAAATACAATAAAATTTTGTATGGGACCTCCTTTGTAAACAGTAAAATGTGTATAGTCTAGAATATTTTATATATTTACATTAATATATTTTACCTTTATTAAATCTGCGATCTGCTGCAGGAAAAAAAAGTGTATTAAAATACATGTGAGCTTCATTAGTACTGGATTAACTTCCTTAACTGCATGGCAGATATTTTTGCCTTAGTGAGATACAGTAAGCAGAATGATAGTTACAGGTAGGTGCTGATTGTAACAAATAACTTCACACTGAATTTCTGATGGTTTAGAGATAACAGGAAAACATTTTGTATTGTCCACCTGTCTGTATGCCAGGAAGCCAAATGAACTTACGAAATTGAAGAGCAATGTGGACCTGGATGCAGATGGCTGTAAACTGGCTATGAATAAGTTGCATGTTTCTAACCATCAGAAAAATGAAATTCTGGAACAGGCATAAGCTAAGGGGGCAAAACAAAACTATTTTTTAGATTAAATGTAACAAAGTGATGGAAGATATGCCTGGAACGTTCTGACCTGGTGAGATCAATGACATAGTGAACTATGTGTATGATGACAGTTAATTAGATGTGATGTTGTGATAGCCATGGACTGTGGATCCTTACAGGTCTGGGTTCAGTTGTAGCTAAGCAAACCAGTTCATTTTTAGGGATCTTAATAGAGTACTTGTACAGTTGGACATCATGTACTTAAAACCTAGTGGAATTTTGCCGGTAAATAATGTGTTCATCTGTTTTTCAGTTAGCCTTGGGACCCTCACACTTGGAGGCATATGCTGTCCAAGGTTTGACTCTGTTAGGTCTCACCAGAATCTGAAAAGCAAGCATTTCTGCAGCCTCGTGCCTAGGCTTTAATTAACATAGTGGCTTGAACCAAATAGTTAATCCCAACTATTTTCTTGAGATTAATGGTGAGTTGCCAGAGATGTTTTGAATAAGCAGAGTGGCAGTGGGATGTCATTGTCCGAGCCCGTGGGAGGGATTCACCTTGGGCTTGAACAAATAAGCGGTAAAGAGAAATAGAAGCTAACAGTGTGTGCAGCAGTTCTCAGTATAGGAGGTAGACTTGCCACTGTTATTTCTCCTTTGCAAAGTACTAGCAATGTCTGTAGTGATCCCTCTTCTATTGAAAGTATGCTAAGTCAGTTACTACTTAGACTAGGTCAAAAAGAAATGGGAGAATTGTGTTCTCTTTTGGATATGTGCCTGAGGAGAGGATTGGTTAGGTTTGAAATCACTGCCAGCTCAGATGCTCAAGTCTCTCATGGCTAAAGAATTTATATTAGAAAACCAAAATGTTTTGTTTATCCAGCACTAGAAAGGAAATTTCAGGGCATGAAACTAAAATTATGCCTCAAAATGGAATGTGTGTGCATCTACAACTCTCAGAGCTAAAAACTTTGCAAGATGGAGGGGTGAAGTCAATGTGTTAGGCTTTGAATGCAAATTTCTAATGGCTGTGTGAGCCTGCATGACATTAGTTATTCCTTAGCAAAATTTCATACTGTTTGCAAATCATTCTACCCCACGTTTGCAGGATGAAGCTGAAGGTTGACAGCATTGGGTCTGCTCCTTTGAGGTGAACTACTAGTTAGCTTGTAGTGGAAAGAAAGAAACTGAACTTGGAAATGGCTTCCGGAATACAGGGTCCGTAGGTAGATTAGTTTTGCTTCCCCCTTCCCTGACAATTCCATAACTCTGAGGACTCAGGCAGATTGTGAAAGAGGCCAGTAATATCCCTGGAACTGATCACCTGGCACTAGTGCTGTTTTTTGAATAACCCGTATCACTTTAACAGCTAAGAAATATAGTACAAGTGTAGAAGGCATTTTTTAGCTTCTCCCTCAATGCACAATGCAGACCACTGATACCAGCCATGGTCCATGGTTTCAGAAGCTGCTGCTCAGATCCAATCACATGGTTCCAACCATTCCAACATAAGTAAATTCTGGCTTGCTTTGGAAGTTTTTTATACTTCATAGGCTGAGCAGTCTTCACGGTGATCTAAGAATCTGTTCTTCTTGCTGCAATATAGGTTACTGGAACTTTTTGTATCTCAAAGATACAGGACTGACTAAGCCTTCTTTCCTAGCTCCAAAACTTGATCGTTAGCAGTAAGAGTTTGGTGCTTTTTGTGCAACTGCAACTCCACCTACTCATTTATGAATGTTACTTGACATCATCTGCAGTGCAAATGTGGAAATGCACAAGAATGTGAAGGCAAGAAGAAAATGGATTAATATTAACTAGATTTCTTCAAGAGAGCTTGCTGATAAATAAGTGTGCTTTCTCCTATCTTACCTTTTTCTTTGACTCCCTTAATATTTGGGAGTCTTTATTTTGGGACATGCTGGAGGAGAAGGTTCACACTATCCTTGTTGCTCTTGATGTGGAATATGAGATGACAGAAAGCATGTATATGCCAAATAGGTGCAGGAATGGAAAGTCTACAAACTTGGGTGCTTGAGGTGCATGTATTATCCACAGGGGGGATATATATATATGGACAAGTACATTGCAAAAGAATTTTTCACTAGAAATAACTTTCAATATAGCTAAGAAACTTAAATCTTGATTCAGTAAGATGAGAGAAATCTATATTACTGTGTTTCTCCAGCATGCGATTAAATCTAGCTCCAGAGAAGAATCCAACAGCATGATACTTCAGTTTGCATATGTGGGTTTTCCCCTCCCCCCCCCCATCCTATTTCTAGCTAAGGTTTGTTTTGGAAAACGTCTGTAGTGCAGTTAAAAAAAGGAGTAGTTTTATTTTGCTCTAAGATTTTTGTGAGCACCTCCTTGCATTTATTTTTTCAATTGATTGTGCTCATAGATTCTGCTTTTCAGCATTCCCAAGTTTGTGAGAGGCACAAAACATGTTCATGATTCCAGTGTGCAGTGAAAGCTCAGTTACTTCTTTCCTTTTCTTGTTTTGGGACAGAAACCTGGGCATACATCCCTCATTAGCCTTTAAGAAGTGAATGTTTTCCTAATTGTAAGCTAACAGTCAGTAGATGGGCTAGCCATGGTAAATGCTTTTTACATTGCTGTTTATCTGGGAAAAAAATGAGTAGCAGTAAACAAGATAAATTTGTCTCTCTCGCTCTGAATAACCGTCTGCTTTTACTAGATCAGTCCATCTTATTCCTTAGTTGCTTCATTCTGCCAGTCTTGACACATCTTCCCATAGTGCATACCATGCAGTATTTTTACGGTATATGACAGGCTTAATACATTATTGTATATTTCAGCTTGGCCTAATTACATTTCTTTCTGTTCCTTCACCTTAGGCCCGTATAGGACTCTTGTTCCTTCAGTTATTTTTTTGTGAAGACGGTCTTCCAAGTGGCCAAAATTTCAGTCAAAAGAAACAGGGAATACTCTAGGCTTTTGAGACGAATTTTCCTTGTTTCATATGCAATACCACTGTGAGGTCTGACACTGAATTTCTGCTTAGAATGACTTTATATTTTATGTCACTCAAGAAGTCTGTTGTTTTGGTCGGTTTTGTTGCAGTTTTCCCCATCTTAACTCATTCTGCTCTAGCCAAGGAACATTTCACACCCTGTGTAGTGATAAATGATTATTTTTTATCTGGATGGACTAAGATAGACATAGGGCATCCTTTTAATTGTGTCTCGAATCTGTGAAACTGGTATTAGAATGATCAATATTCATGCAAATGTAATACTGCATTTCAGATTGTATGCGCAGTTTCTAAGCTTTCATGAAAAAAGATTGGATGAATCCATTAGAATCTGTTTGACTCAATACCAGTCAATCACTGCTGGTTTTTTGAGCAAGCAAATTCTGACTGGCTTGTATAACAGTAGAGATGGGTTGAATCTATAATTTTACCGCTTAACTTGCTGTGACCTGTGTCAGCTGCACGTGCTGCTTGGAAGATCTTTGTCTGACTGCTGTCTTACAGTGAAGAAAATTGTGCAGACTGTCACTTGAAATATCAAGGAATGATTACTTACCTTAAAGAAGCTACGGCTTCCTGAGCATGTTGTATGCATGGTTTTTGTACCTGCCATTCATTCTTGCTATGCCAGATTCCTTATGGATCAAAAGAACTCAGCTGGTCCAGCTGTCATGGAGGTCATTCTGACTCTTTCTTCCTTGGTGAAAATGAATTTGCTATTCCCGAGATACAGATTCAGCTGCAGTAAGCCATTATTATTCAGAAAGAATCAAATATTTCATGCGTGTGGTGAATGCATAGGTAAGGTGGAAATCTATAAGGAGAACATATTTTGTAGGCAAAGAACTGTTCTTTTATAGCTTTTTTGAAAAGGATTAGATTTTACTAGTGCCACTAAAAGCATTGTTCTATGAGTAGAACTGCAAAGTTCTGTTGTAATTGTTAGTGTCCCAGTGTTAGTTTGTGTAAAGGAAGCAGAATTTTGCTCTAGTGATTAATTCCAAGTGAATGTTTTTTGTTAGACCCATGGGAGTTCTTACCTAACAGATAACAGTTTCCAGTTCTTTCTTCTGTTTTGAATAGTGTCTTTAAAAACAGTGGGGTTTGAATGTGCCTTTCAATATAGATAAAGATTTGTTCTTTCAATAGGCTGAAAATATTTTCAGAAGAAAGTGTTCCTCTTTTTGGGCCTCCCCTTCCATCCCCACCTGTGTTTACAAATCACCAGGAATTCAGGGATTTTGTGTTAGTGAAATGTAAGTCAGTTTTTCTTTTGCTAGAAACACTTTTTTAATAAGTGCTTTAATAAATCGAAATTCATGATGCTTAAAATGTAAACACATTTTCTTGTGTATGCTGCTGTTCTGTATAGAATTTTTTTTCAAATCTGTGGTGTAGGTGGGATGTCAGTTCCATCAAACTGTTCCAGACAGACTAATAAAAAACCTGAATTTCTGTGCAATTATACTTCTCAGGCTACTAGATACAAACTGACTTTTACATTTGCAGAATGTGCAGCCATGTTTAGCTTTGCATTTTCTTAAAGGACTTGGAGATCTGAATGAATTTATAATGCTGTTCGATATTTAGTAATAGAAGGTGTTAGGTTAACAGCTCTGAAAACCTGAAAATACAAGCTTTTCTGAATGCATGCTGCATAGGTGCCTTTCAGCACCTTTAAGAACTTTTTAATTCTGTAATGATTCAGTTCCAGTTTTCATTGACCCTTACTTGCCCTTCTAAATCAGCAAGAAGGAAATCTTTGAGAACTGATCGTGATGATTACAATTAGATGCTTACCTGACAGGAACTTGACTAATAGCTCATTCCGCGTATTTAAATTGGTTTAGTACTTAAATTGATTAGCAGTTCGTCTTTAATTTTTTTATTGGTTAGGAGGTTATTGGGATGCCTTGTAGAATTCTCCTATTACTAGTTTTTCCCTTTTAAGCTTAAGGGATCATTATTCACTAAAAAATGTGCAAAAAGGAGGCAACTCTAAATTACTAAGGGGAAAACAGGCATTTTTGTACAGAGGCAAACTAGAGTCAGTGGAAGTTGTCAAAGTTCATTTAGGTAATGTATCTTCTTTTCCATAATATTTTAGTAATAAATGGGGAAAAAGCCACCTTGGAAACCCCAACATTTTCTCAGAAACGTCAACGCACTCTAGACATGCTGATCCGCTCTTTATACCAAGACCTGATGCCTGATCTACACAAGGTAAATGTAAGTCAGAAGTCTGCATCCCTCACATGTGCTCTCCTGTTCTCACTAGTAGATTGAATGTTCTGTTGCTTTAAAAGACTGTAATCCTAATGAGCACTGAATTGCATACACCTGGCTAAATACCAATTGTCATATAACTTGTTTTGAAGTTGTATGAAAGTTGACCAGACAGTCCTTTCAGGATAGGACTCTTCATGCATTTGTTTAAACCAGGTGTGAGGAGAAGCATAACAATGTTGTATTTTGTATAAGCTTCCCCCTGCAGCAAGGGAATAGGAAATTTAGGCTCTGCAAATATAGGTATTAGTCTTGTCACCATAAAAACTGCACTTACTCATTCCATTATGTGTAAATTTGGATCATTTTTACCCTTGGGTAACAATGAGATAACTTCATTTTAGATGATGAAGACTTAAGGTGATTCTTAACTAACTAAAAAGAAGTTCAATACTTCTAAAATTAGTGAGGTGCTGTTTTTTTCCTACTGTCTATTTCTCTTAGCTAAATAGATCTGCTTAAACTTTTTTGTCCATATATTCATGTCTGCGGTCTTTGTTATGATTGTATAGAACATGACAGGGATAAACTATGACAAGTTGGAAAGCAAAGCACTCAAGGATTGGAAGAGTTGCAATTTCTGCTCTCTGAGAAACTATACAGTTAGATTCGTCACTACAGGAAAATATCCAAAAAAAGACAGAAAATTTAAATGATATCACATTAAATTAACTCAGATTAAAAGATTATGAAAACTTTTGGTTCAGTTTAAAAAAGAAACGTTTTCTGTTTTAGAACATGCTCAATAGAAGGTCCTTCAGTGATGTGTTACCAGAGTCCCCAAAATCAACACGGAAAAGAGAGGAAGCTCGGCAAGCAGAGTTTGTCCGACTTGGTCAGGTAGGATCAGTTTAGGAGGAATGCACCTATGTTTACAAAGACTGTGTCACCGCTTTTGTTAGAATTTGATTAGCTTGCAGAGTTATGTCAGGACTTAATGCAGTTCTCTGTGGTCAGAAATAGTTTTGTAGTATTGCATTAGTTCAAGCTACGTTAAGGAAAAGTATGAATAGAAGTATTTATCTGTAACACCCAAAGTAGGCGACACAATTACAAATATTTATATAATACATAAGCTAAAGGAAGGTTGGAAAAATCACACCTTAGGATCAAACCTAAAAGGTCTTTCCCTACTTCGTGCATTAGATGCTTTCTGCCTCCAAGCAGAAGAGTGCTCTGTCTTTTTCTGTGCTTTGGAGAAACATAATCTTTCATGGATTTCCTCTATATGTTTTATTAAGATTGAATTTCTTGGAAATTATTTACCCTACTTTAGCCAGGAAGAAGTTTCGACAGTCTTTCTGCTACATCAGAGATTGCCACACATCTTTGAACATACCACATGCTGACTCCAATCTTCTATGGGCTTATTGACATTTTGAATCAGTGAGGAGTAAAACTTCCTGATGATTTAGATAGTCTGGTCTGATCTGACAGTTCATTGCAGCAGAAAAAAAGACAGTGTCTATGCTCATCAGTTCCCCTGTCCCTTCCCACTTGTCTCTTCTTGATCCTGGACTGGTGACGTGGTTCTGCTGCTTATCTTAAGAATACCTCTTTTCTGAGCTGATTTAACTCAGCAGGAGTTAACAGAGCAGGAAACCAAAACAGGAAAAAAAATGAAACAAAATAAACAAAAAAACCCACACCAGCAACAAAACCCAAGCCTCCTCCATTCCCTCCCATTTTTTTATCTGAGTTAGTAAGCTAAAGAGTGGAAGAGTCTGAGAAGTTCCAGATCTGGTTAGAGGTAGAGAATGGAGCTAGGTGTTTGAGAGCTGATGCAAAAGAATCTCAGGGCTGTTAAAGCTTGCATTGGCAGGGCTGCAAAGTCTACTCCTGTGTGCTATGCCCACCCTTTCCCCAACCACCTTGAAATAGCTAGTCACTCTAGGCAGGTGGGGGGGG
>JAYKAV010000500.1:1815372-1841246 GCA_035582835.1 Phoebastria nigripes | reverse complement strand
TTTTTTTTTTTTTTTTTTTTTTTTTTTTTTTTTTTTTTTTTAATAAAGTACATATTGAGTATTGCCAGGGTTGCACTGAGTATCAGCTGCATGTGTTTTAATTCCAGTGTTTCAGGAATGTGTCTTACATTTATTAGTCTCCAATTAATACAGAGAGTATTTCCTCTGCAAGAAAATTAACTAAATTTTGATATTTCAAATTCAAAAATATACTCTTTGGAAATGTTTCCTGCCAAAAGCATTTACATGTTATTACTTGCCATTGTCCATCACATTCTATGTCTGTATGATCTGTATTTCTTAGTGTACTTAATATATATCCCTTATGTTACTTCATAGCCTTGGGAATCTCAATCCTTCTGCACTAATTTTCCTCATGAAGTTGTCTGTGCAGATTCTTGGGGCCAGTCCTTGCTGGTTTCTACAGATGCTGGCATCTTGTTAATAGACGGTTAGTAAATGATGCAGTGTTTTTGTGTCAATTTTTATGTATCTGACCATTTTCTTGAAAATGTATGTTCATAAGCTCTGTTCAGCTGTTGGTAGGTCTTCACCTACAGGGATAGTTATCAATCCAAGTGAATTTATTACATTTATGTAACCTAGTTGCAAAAATTCTCTCTGCACCAGAATCAAGCCACATTGGGGAGCCAATGTTAATGCAGATTTCTGAATGTTTTGTTATTTCAGATGTTGTTTTCTTGACCATCTGAAAAGACTTATGAAGTCACATCCAAGCTCAAGGAGCGTTTAAATGGCTTGTCTGGATTTCTTAGCCCTTGATGATAGTGAGCATGAAGCCAAAGGCTTATGTGACAATGAAAGCCTGCTTCTTCCATAGCAACGATATTGCTAGTTTGACCCCTTACCTTCTGTGTGCCACATAAGGCCGTCGGGACTGAGGGAATAAAGTTAGTTCTCGGTGATAATTCTCAAACTTTCCAAAGGAAGATCCCTTTTAGGCTTCAGTTGCATAATCTGATCCATGGCAATGATAAAACTCTCCCGTGAGGAAGTATTGGCTATGATACTGTGGTATACGTAGCAGCTTTGTGCAGGTTTTTTCATTTTTTAAGAAAAAAATGAGGCTTTTATTACAAGAAAGAAATAGGTCAAAACCAGTGACTAGCAGGATTTTGAATAAATATGTGTGTTTCTTTTTTAGATGGTCAACCAGCAGTGCAAGTATTTGATAAAACTCTCCAAATAAAGCAGATGCATGTGTTGGAAGCTCTGGATCTTTTGATTGCCCGAACAGACAAAGGTAGGAGAGGTTCCTGTTCTTTGATTCTCATATGAATGTGGCTGGTGCTGGGTATGTATATCTCATGAGGCAATTGTGTCTATCAGTGGCAAGTATATTAGATGCCCCATTTAGAATAAGGGAGCACGTTCAGCAACTGCTGTTATTTTCTAAAAGGCTGGGCAGGGGGGAAATGCCTAAATGCTCATTCATGCTTCCGTCAAGGCAAGCCTGAAACTGGTCATAGGGTCTTTCTTCAGCCACTGTTGGAACTCAACACTCTTTGGAAATCTCCTTGACTGAATTATATGTTTATTCAGTTGCGCAAAAATGTGGGGGAAATTACGCTGTCACTATTTTACCAAATGTGTTTTATTTTACCAAATGTATTTTATTATGTATTTATTTAATTGTCACCATATCCTAGTGCTATAAAATGTATTTTCTTGAAGGTTCTGGTATAAAAGAACTTAAATCTTGTTTGGACTGACAATGTTTCCTTTTTAGCCTCATTTGGAAGCATTAAATGTGCATAAAACGTGCACTTTTTCAATGAGGTACTTTTTACACAGTAGTCTGTGATTGAATTTCACAAAGTGAGCATACACAAAGCAAGAACAGGATCTTTGTGTAACACAGAGAAAAGAATTATAAATATGATTGTTTTATTGTTTTTTACTACATTATGTCTGTTTGCTCAGTATTGGCTGAAGTTACATTTACCCAAACTAGGTAAAACATGGTTCCTTTTATATCATTGGGAGTTGCCCAGTTTGGCTGCACCTGATGAAATTGACCCTGGGACCTTACAGAACTGGCTCAAACTACCTGAGAGCCATTTGCAGTTCTCTCTCAAGACACCTGGAGGGTGGGTGACGTTTCTGAAGATCTGAAAAGGGAGGTTGTATCTGAAGCTTAATTTGTGAAGCTTCTAGAAAAGATGACTACATTTAATTGTCAAAACATTGTACTGTTAAACCTGAAGAGAGAGATTTAAGCAAGCATTTTGAGGTAACAGAACATGGTATTACTGGCATCAATTCATGACACTTCAAACATAGTCTGATAAAGTCTTACTCATGTAAAAAATTGCAGAGATTTTTAACTCTTGATATGGATGCTTTCTGAAGCATTTAGGAGAAAATTCTTTCATACTCACTAGAATTCTGGCCTCTTATTTTGTATTTGCATACCATATTGAAATTAAGATCTGGGATGGAAGAAAAATCATACTTGCCTTTCATTTTCAGACTACACCTCGGCAGCAAAAATGAGAAAAATAATGAGTTAGATGAGCAAAAGCATGCTCATATTGGGCTCATAAACTGGGTTCAAAGACTTTGTGGGCTTTTAGGATAAAGCGTTATATGCTACAAGGTTAACTTTTTAAGCTTAACTATCAGCAAGAGCTTATTCAGGTCAACATTCCAAGAGAAGGCGTTGAAGGCACCAAGACAGCAGGTATCAATGATGGCAGCACAAATTGCTTTGGTAACAATGGCCTCTGTTCTAATGCAGACACAGTTAAATCTAACACTACAGTGGGATTGTTTGGGACATCTGCTGGTTAAATTTGTCCTAGTAATGAGAGGCAAGGCAAAGAAATGGATCTGTTTTATCCTCCAAACACTTTTTTGTTGTTGTTGTTGTTCCAGCTTAATTTTGTGAAATGCCTAGACACGAGGGTGAGGGGGGATGAGGAAGAGCTGCTTTGCTTGGAAGAATCAAGTCTGTAGGAGGTTAAGAAAAACTAAAAAAGCTCGGATGACAGTCACTTTCATAGGCAGCCACAGATAAATCTAACACTACAGTGGGGTCATTTGGAACTTCTGCAAAAGAACTAGTATTGTGAAAGAGTGATGCATCCTAGAGGACACACTGGTCAAAGAGCCAGAGCTATTTTTAACAACAAGGAAAAGTGAAGATTTATGTCTGCTGAAAGGCAAGCTTACTATCAACCTGTGGGATGCACATCTCATGGCCCACGGGGATTTAAACTCCAATGCCTTTTTAAAAACATATCAAACCAATTTCAGTGAAGGCAGTGGTCATTGTTCTGCCTTCATAGTGAAATGCCTGCCTGGGAAAGAATTTATCCTATGTGTTATTCTTTGCTGCACACACATAGCATCTTCACAGAGGTAAATATGTCAGGTTTGATGGAAGCATAAAAGGTCTTCTGAAGTTTGGCATAACCTCCAAAAATAATAGCGCTTAATTTAGGTGGTAATACTTGCTCCCACCTATGTCTGCCTGTTCACAACCATTTCTTGATCTGAAGAATGCAGACATTCAGATTGGCCAGAAAAAGTTCTTGAGTTTTGCTATGGGTACACAGTTGTAGCGTTTCAGAATTGTCTGCATCACCAAGAATGTTTGTAAAATATCTAGCTGAAATAGTAGCTCAGGTACGAAGACTGAACACTACAGTTATCACTGGAGGAGCAGCTACTTAATCAGAGGCAGAATCTAGGACAAAATGGTAATAAATTCAGAATAAACTTTTTTTAGTCTTGAATGGCTGCACTAAAAACCATCTGCAATCTCAGTGCAAGTGATGGTAGTCATAAGAATTACACTGATTCTAGATCAGGAAAGATGGCCGCCTTTAGGTTGTGTCAAAAGCTGCTTTAGCTTAAAATCAAAGTTGGTAGAAATGGAAGAGCATTTTAAGGTGTTTGCTCATGTGTAGGTTTTATGTATGTGATGGTGTTTGAAAACACTCACATGCAGCACCAAGAATTGTGCAGTAGTTGTAAAACAGTAGTGAACGTGCAAGTCCTTGATTACATTTCTCACTTCATAGCATTAAAATGTTCCATGACTTTGAGAGCCGCTCTTGATTCCTTTCCTAAATAAAGATGCCACAAACTTGTTAAGGACTTTAGATTGACAAAAATGATTAATTAGCTGCTAGGCAGCAACCACAGCCATCCAGTTTTGGGCGTGGGATTATAATTTGCACTTTCCAGGAATTGGCAACAAGCTGTGAGACTTTCTGAGCAGATATCGCATAATCATAAGCAATCATAAGCAGTTACTGCAAAGGTTGATGACAGGGCTAGTACTCAGTTAACAGAAAACTCTCATCATCCAATGTTCACCAAGTGTCGTATTTCTAATACTGACTCTGCCTTATGCCTTTTCTGAAGTGAAATCAGAGCCTCCTATATGTTTTTTTGTTGATTTCCGTAGTCCTGTGGGATGCTATCAGAAGTCACTCTTGTTTACTGAGAAAATTTTGGATTACAGATTACTACAGAGGCCCATTCAGTTGCCTTTGCAGCTATCTAGCTCAGATTTTGCCATGTCACTATCAGATGATCATCACTAGCCATGCCCAAAATTAGTGCATCTAGCATGGAAGATGTTAGCTGGTCAAGTGCCATGGGCAAGGATGGTTTTAGAGAAGTCGAAGAGATTCTCGGATAGAGTGGGAAACAGCTTATAGGCAGCCTTTCTCCTTTTGATGAGTAAGGCTTTAGAAAAGAACAGCCTAGTATTACCAGGACTTAAAGCATGGACTAGTTGACTCACTGGAAATCTACAGCATAGTTTATCTTTTGGCAACTTGTTTGACATTACAAACATAAGATGTGTGTTTTCTATGCCTTGATGTTTGTCTGACTAATAAGATTTGTCCCCACCACAGAAAACTATATTTACAATCTTTGCTTGTTTGAGGAATTTGCTGGATTCTGATGCCGGATTCTTCAGGTTATTATGTTTGGAATAACTAACTGAACACCAAAGGCAGGAGTAAGTCCCAAAGAGAGACTGAATTGATAAGAGCAGTAACACTGTCCTTGAACATTTGACTTAGCTTATGTTTTTTGGCCTTCCCTCCAGAAGGGTGTGAATGTTGCTTGCCATTCTTCTTCCATGAACTCGTTCATGGAAGCACGGATTCTTGTGTGCACACGTTCTTGAAAAGAGAGGCATTGCATATATTTTATTTTCCTTTTGTCAGTTTTGACAGTAAGAATTTGCTCTCTGAGTCGGATTACTCAGTGTTTCAAATTGTGGCAGACTTAAGGAAGCATTGCGTCTTCTCTTCTCTTAACACTTGCTATAGGAAAAGGTCCTGCAGGGGCCAGATGTCCTGATTCATGTTGCTGTTCTCTCAGAATTGAAGGCAGCACCCGTGATTTTGCTTTTGCCTTTACGGTGGGATCCACACCAACTATATATTAAGAAAACATGCTTAATTTTTCCAGCCATACCAGCTAATCTAGTAAAAGAGTCCACCTTTGTCAGAAAATCTTGCCTTGCTTGCATTTTAAGAAACTTGGTTTCTTATCTAAGAAACTACTCTTAAGCCACTTATTTCCCAACTGCAAGTAGTAGTGGATCATTTATGTATTTGTTTTAAATTCAGAAGTTGTAGATTCCACTCATATCTACCTTTGTGGGAAGCAGTTTTAGCCATGGAAGTAGATACTGTATTATTTTTGCAGTTGGAATATGCCTTGAGCCTAACTTGCCTACCGTTGCAGAACTGATAAGCAAAATTAGTCTGCATCCCAAAGGGTTTCACACTCTGTTAAGGATCCAGTTATCAGCTGCTCAGCTGGATGGTTCCAGCTTTTAAGTTAACCCTTTTACTCTTGCCCTGTAGTTTATCTTTTCGCTATCTTGTGAAATTTTGTGTATTTGCGAAATAGCGTACATTTCACTGTTTTGAAGCTTTTATATCATTCTTTGCTGCAGCACCACCTGATGGGAAGCTCAGCTACTCAACTGAAGGGGTTGGTTACTAGAACTGTAAAGCCTAGGAAGTTCATAAGCAGTCTTGTATGACGTTGTGGCTCATCCCCAGAGAAGCAGTATGCTTTGTTTATCTTTGCTCTGTTTGTTAGGTGCTGCTTCTCTTTGGAAGTATGAATTTTAAACTACCACCATCTTTTTTTAACTTCTTGTTTCTTGGCTCTCTTCATCCTTCAGGGAAAGACTCTCGTCTCCTTGTCTTCAGACTCAGTGCTGTCCAAAAAGATATAGAAACAAAGCAAATTATAAGAAGCAAATACGACTGCAGAGAAAATAAACTGGAGAGAACAAAAGGTGATTTTATTATCCTGTGTTAAAAACATCCACTGCGGTATAATGCCTGTAGTTGCCAGGGGCTTATTAGCTGCCTTGAGGCAGTTGTAGGTGTTCACCTTTAGTTTTTTCTCTGGACAGTCAATTCAAACTTGAAGCTTATATGTGAAAGCAAGTCTGTTATAGTCCAGGATGACATTTTAGAACTTTGTGAAAATACCATGTTAGTTGGCAATCACTGCTGATGAAAAGCTCTAGAGAAAAATAGATATGTTGCTTTCAGGATTGAGGGGTATGAGAAGAATTATGCAGGGATGCGAGACTGAAATAAAGGGCATTTTAAGGTGGAGGAACACTGGCAAATCTCTGTTAAATAGTAGTGCTTAGATTAGTTTGGGTGTTGCCAGTTATTTTAGTAGACATAAGCATTTTCTGGTCTTCAGAAGCAAGCTGCTTTGAGAAGCTGGAACCTGCAGAATAGTGAAAATCCATGTATTTAGTCTTTACTTGCAAAAGGAGTTAAGGGGAAAAATAGTTTTCAAAAGAGTCATAGCCTTTCGTCTTTTTCTAGAAGTTAATGTTATCCTCTTTGGAGGTTTGTAATTATGTTTTGCTAAGTCATGCATCAGAGCGCCGTTGTACTAATCATCATAAAATACAGAACAAAAAAAGCAGACCCTACCCCAGACACTTACAATCTAGAGCATTATTTCCTCAGGCTGCCATTTGTATGCCATTAATACTCACCATGGCAGTGAACTGAGGATTATTGTGGCTATTCGGAACAAACTACTTCTCGTCACAAAGAAATATAATCCATGCAACAGTTTAACCAGCAGCTCTCTGCTATCATCATCTGACTCTCCAGTAGAGGAGTTCCAGTACATCCGGGTATGTGTAATCTAATCACTAATTATACCTTAACAGACCGGGCAGCACTCAGCTAGTGGGGGCAGGGAGGGAAGACAAAGAGCATGCATTTTTATCTTCCTGAACCTCCAGACAAATAAGTGAGAAGCCATATGATAGAGTTCCATCATATATATGCCAAAGAAATCCTTCAGATTTTTTTAATTAAGTTTCTGCTTGTTCTTTATCATGTTTCTGTGCTTAGAGCACATCCCTTTAAATTCATGCAGTACCTGCAGCACCCACGGTAGGAGCTTGAAAAAGAGAATAATTCTATTATTTACATTATAGGAAATATGCCTTTCTGACCCTCCAGTGGTTATGACGCTGGTGGATGGACCTACTGGAGACAGTGACAATATGATCTGTGTAGCGTATCGGCATCAGTTTGATTTAGTTAATGAGAGTACTGGGGAGTCCTATAGATTGCATCATGTTGAAACAAACAAGGTAAGTTTTCATCATTGGAACTATTTTCTTGCAGAACCACACTGAACATAATTTCTTGCAGACTCAGTGCATCCTGTGCTGACCTCCTGGGAGTGTAATTTATGGAGATCCTCATGTCTCTTACTTTTCACTTCTATAACCTCTGCTTTAGGGCACTCTGAGATATTTGTTCCTTTTGGGATACGTGATAATAATCACTCCCAAGAGAGGTAGTTATAAGGTATGACACATTAGGAAAGAGCCTRTGTTTCAGGCTCTGGAATATCGCTGTCAGCATAAATTCATTTTTCTCCTTTCTTAGTCAATAGTTTGCTTTTTGTGTTTTCTTTGTGGTCTCCAGTGTTTTATTGTTTAAGAAATTGCAGCAAAATAACTACAGTTGTTGGCCACCAGTATCTCATTCAGATTTGCCTATTTGCATGTACTAAGGCTAAAATATTTACACGTAGCTTTTAGTTCTATTTAAGAAACTGCTGCCCAGTCAACTAGTAAATTAACTGAATCGTTCTACCTAGGACATAGGGCTGGGATTTAAGCAAATGTCCTGATTTTCAGAAAAGAGCTCCAGTATTTCCTGCTGCTGGGAAGATAATGATCTTCAGCATCTCTGAAAATCAGATAATTTTAATTGTTTTTAAATGTGGATGTGGACATACAGCTTTAGACAAAAAAAAAAAAAGGAAGATCTTGCACAGTTAATCTTTTTTTGTTGTTTTTAACTGACTCCCTCATAATGAGATAAGGGACTACTCTCTTAATTTGATGATTCTTGTTGATAGGTTATTTTCTTTTTAAATCATCTGTATTTTTATTCAGATCTGATGATGAAGAGGTTTGGTACTCCTAGCATGGGCGATACAGTGTAAGCTTCTCCACAGCACTGGAAATCTGTCTTAATCTGGATGAGGAGGAACTACAAGTAAAGAATGGGGATGGAGAAGTACACCACCACCGCCACCCCACCCCCCTGTTCCTCTTCTCCCCAGGAATCCTTATTTCCTTTGAGAACACAAACAAAGCAGACAATTAATATGAGCTGAGCCAGTGATTTTTGTGATGTTGAAATGGGACACCAAATTATTTCSATGGGTAACAGAGCAGAAATGGCTTTCAGTCACTACAAAGGATGGGTCAAAATGCGTTTGGTATAGATACATAAACTTCCAGGTCTGTTTAACAGTTCTTGACCTATACAGTAATCTTAAATTGAGAGGTGAATATCTAGCTTATTGTACAAAGGAAAGTCAAAGAACTGCTGTTCATGGAATCGGTCTCCAACCCCTCTCCCTGCCCAAGTAGTAAATGTTGTGGTCTGGGAAGCATTTGTCTAATGTTATCTTACGTATTTCACTAATAAGGTCTCATTTCCTGAACAGATGCCCTACTTTTTATGGCTGTTTTGGGTTTTTTAATCTAACTGTAAAAGACAAATACAGAATTGAAATATGAGAATTTATGTAGCCTATGCTATGTAAAAAATACTGTGGTTTATCCAGCATTGGTTCTCAGTTTCTAAATTCAGCCTATTAAGTAATCCTTAAGTACATCCCTATCGACCTCTGTAAGTGTTAGTAGTTTTGAACCAGTAATTGGTGCATCTGATCTTTCTGCTAGTCATGATGTGCAATGGAGCTTTTTGGATTTCACTTTTTGAAAAGAATTGTTATTTTTAGCATATCATGTTGATTCACAGCTGTCCTGAAATCACCTCATTTCCCAAAATTTCTATTGCCAAACAAGTTATGTAAGTTTTTATTGCTTTATACTGTGGGTGTGGTATTGAATAATCAGTACTGTACAGAACTGAATACAAAAGAAATTGATTTCCATCCTGAGAGCATCCTGAAAATTAATCACAAAAGAGGCTGCATTGGAAAAATTACTCTTTTTCTTTTTTTTTTTTTTTTTTCCTTTTATCTGTAGTTGTGCACTCCCCCAACTGATTGTATTGCTTGTTAGTCAAAACCTGGTTGTAATAACCTCAGTATCCTCTGCCTGTTCATTACCCTTTCCCATTATCATTGCAGGTTAATTTTGTTGCAGCTATTGATGTATATGAAGATGGTGAAGCTGGTCTACTGTTGTGTTATAACTGTAAGTATTTAGGGAAGACCGAAAATGGTAATACCTCAATGTGCCTATGTAATTCTTTTTTCATTGGAGTCTAGATCTGTATTTTAAAATAAATTTCAGTGTTTCATGGAAAGCTTTTCAATACACGTTCTTTTGAATTTAAATGCGTATTAGAGAGACTAGCAATTGAAGTACTGTTTTATTGCAGGGTATGTTGAATTTGGACATACTAGCTGTTAAATTTTAATTTCAGGTATATAGATGTGTATCTATATTTTTATAGATGTTACCACCTGTTGTGGTTTAACCCTGGCAGCACCTAAACACCACGCAGCCGCTCGCTCACACCCCCCCTCCCCCCCCACTCCAGTGGGATGGGGGAGAGAATTGGGAGGGCACAAGTAGGAAAACTCGCGGGTTGAGATAAAAACAGTTTAGTAATTGAAATAAAACAAAGTAGAACAGTAATAATAACAGTGATAACAACAACAACAATATACAAAGCAGGCAATGCACAATGCAATTGCTTACCACCCGCCGAACCGACCCGTGCCCGATACGAGAGCCCATCCCGGGACCTGGAGCCCCCCCACACACTTAGTTTTTTATACTGAGCATGACGTTGCATGGTATGGAATACCCCATTGGCCAGCTGGGTCAACCACCCCGGCTATGCTCCCCCTTGCCAGTTTCCCATGCATCTGACAGGGCATGGGAGA
Organism: Phoebastria nigripes; assembly: GCA_035582835.1. NCBI lineage: Eukaryota > Metazoa > Chordata > Aves > Procellariiformes > Diomedeidae > Phoebastria > Phoebastria nigripes. The sequence continues at coordinate 1,830,812 of JAYKAV010000500.1, read as the reverse complement.
CCGAAAAGTACCCGGTGCAAGCACCACCCAGCAACACACAAAACATCAGTGGGCCATCAATGCTCCTATTATACCAAACCCAAAACATAGCATACCCCCCCAGCTACTGGGAAGAAAGTTAACTCTGTCCTAGGCGGAACCAGGACACCACCTTACTCACAAAAGTCCTGTTTCTTCAGATCTAGCTCATTCTTTAGGTAGCTACACACTTACTGGGTGTTTTCAAGGCATGTACAATTTAGCATTCCACCCCTTTTTCCTCTGTGTGCTGTCCCATTCTGTCTTTGTGCTTTTTCTTCTGCCTACTTCTTGGCACTGTTGCATTATTTCATTGTAATTCTCTCAATCTCCTTTTATGAAACGGCCTTTTATAAAACACGCATATGCTCTTCTCTGCAGTACACAGGTACTTTTTCTTCCGATCCTCATGAAAATAGAGGCTCTTAGCATGAAGCAGCCTTTATGAGGCAATGCTGAAGGACAAGGCATGGCTTTGTTGCAGAAGGCGTGTCCTATTTGCCTCTCCAAAGTGAACATTGATGGAGACAGGATAAATACACCTATGTTCCAGCACTGGCTATCAGATTGGTACCACGGAGCATGTTTTAAGTGTCTCTAAACTATATCTTTCTACGCTCTGTGAGGCCTTACTGGTTCTGGTAGCTTGCCAGATCCTAGCTGGTTCTGGTTCACTTAGCGCTGCTTCAGAACTAAAAAGCTATCTGACAGAGCATAGTGAATTCCCACCTATATTTCTGCATGGAATCAGTTCCCCTCTAGTAGACCCATCGCTGAGCCAAAGCTAACAAACTTAGCTGATCTTAAAGTTACAATAAAGGTGCTGCAAAGGCTTGCATCAACTTGAATTCCTATTTCTAGGATGGTGTCACAGGGGAACCTACATTTTTCTTTAGAGAGTTTTATAATTCTGAAAGTATCATCATAGAACAAATATGAAAACACAGGATTTGGCAGTGTCCTAAGCTTGCATTTAGAAAAAGACCTGTAATACGTTTCTGGATATAAACTTTGATTCAGTCTAAGGACATCAATTACAGGGAAAAAATAGAATTTTGATCAAAAAATAGAAAAGAGCTGGAAGCAGCATGTATTTGAGAGGGTCATAGATGTTTACCTGGAGCCCCCAGTACACTCATACAAGCTTGTCAAGAAAAAAAGGTGATTGCAACTGCATCTCGTCTTTAAGCTTTCTTATTGTTTGGTGATACGACTTCTCAAGTCCTGAACTTTAATAGATGTTTGATCAGCACTAGTGCATGTGTTTAAAGAAAAATCTGTTGGTAGTGGAAGGTTAAGTTCCCCATTATCTAGATCTATCAAACTAAAAATTTGGAATTGCATTGCCAGTAAGAAGCTGCATAAGCCAGCATTCATGTCTGACTCGTAGAAAGACTGTTAATTTCAGAATCAGTGGACTTATAGCTGCTAAGAAGTAGGTTCACAAGTTATAGGATTAATGAAATCTTGGTGTCTGTAATATTCCGTGTGTATAACAGTCTTCAAAGAATGTAAACTGTGCTAGCATATGGCTGCTTGAAGGACAGAGAGGTACAGTTCTGCTGACACGGCGTTCTGAATTTTTCTTGCCTATTCCTCTATCCATAGACAAGGTAAGGAACTGATAACTGTTGAAATGGAGTAATACTTTGTGAAATACAACAACTTATTAAAATGTAAGTCTTTTATTTTGATCTTTCAAATGCTGTGTTCACAGAGGAGGCACATTTCCCTTATCTGTTTAGATATAGAGGGACTTCTACATAAATGTTTGATTATGTATATAATGCCCACACTTCTGCAAAATCTGCCTGTAAAGTTGGTGTTTGTCACTTGCAGTGTAAGGTGATGGATGCTTCTTTTTTCTTTTTTGTTACAGATGTTTGCCAATACAGAAAAGTATATCCTTTCAATGGAGGTTCTCCACTGATCCAGCCATCAGCTTATGACTTCCACTTCAGCTGGAATCAAGTTCCTTATGCTGTTGGTAAGAAAATATCTCTTTTTACTAGATGGCTTTTTTTTTCATTACCATTTAGGCTTGCACTTGGCTGTTAGTGGAATTACAGTATGTGTGCTAGGAATAAGCATGTTACATTCATGATGCCACTTTAGCTAAGTTTCTGCATATGATAGTTTTAAAAAGTGGAGCCTTGGTGCCAAGTTCTTCCTTTGCTGAACTTTTTTTCTGTTCTCTTTTTTCTGTTTTTCATTTTCCATTCAGTCTACGTTCTGCCAGGCATGGAGAGTGAAGTTTTCTTCAGGCTTGATGTAGCTCAATGTCCATCAGTATGTTAGACAACCTTTTTCATAGGAAAGGGAGATGCCAGAAGAGGTCAGATACTCAAGAACAGTTTTCATGGAGCATCCAAGAAACATTTACATTAACCATTTTTCCTTGCCAAATAATTTTTGTTTCATTGCAGTCTGTGCTTTCCCTTATATACTTGCCTTCACTACTGATTCCATTGAGATCCGATTAGTGGTGAATGGGAACTTAGTCCACACAGCAGTTGTGCCTGAGCTTCAACTTGTAGCGTCAAGGGTAAGACACAGGAAAATCATGTTTGACTATTTCTGTAATATGTTGGGATCTAGTTCACATAAAAAGTTGCTGCAGCCAAAAACCAAACAAACCAAAACTGAAACTTGTGCTACTTGATCTGTGGTAACTGTTCATCTGTGTGCTCTTAGTTTATATCAAGTACAAAGAGAATCAGAATTGATCTCACTGTCCTTTATTGCTCACAGTAATGCAGATCTGAGATATTTGACTGTTTATGGGGCAAATGCTATCCTCAACATCACAGATATTCCCTCCAGTTACAGTGGGATAACCTTTCCATGACCAACCCTAGTTGATTTAGCAGCAATACAGCAATAGTGGCAATAGAACATAGTGGACAAACATTTGGGCTCTTATTCAGAAGATGGTTAAGAAAGTCTCACTGTACTAATAATGAGTTATTTGTCATTTCAGTCAGATATTTATTTTAAAGCTACTGCTGCAGTAAGTGGATCATCTGACAGCAGCTCTAAGGAAATGAGTTCAAGGAGTTCTCCTCACACACTGACAGCTTATGAAATGCCAGAATGTCCTCTTTCTTCTCTAGAAGGTAACATGGTTTCCAGGCAGCTTGAATAATGATCTCTGATCATTCCAACAGCTATCACACCTCAGTGCAGCTGATCTTTAGTAAGATGAAATTGATCAGGTTACAGATTTTGAGTTCCTAAGCTGAGAGTCTGGAAGATAGAGATTTTCTATTTATCCACAGATATGAAGCACCTGGCTGAGCTTCTCCCCATAGTATCTCTTCTGAATGCATGGTAGCACTGTTTTGAAGAAATCATTTCTGTAGGAGGGGAGGAATTAAGCTTCAGTAGCTTGATGAATCTTTGGCAATATGGCCAAGACTAATAATGCGAAAAGAGGTATAAAATGGTGGGAAAACTTGGGATTTCACATACGCCATTCCTTTCATTTAAGAAAAGCTAAACTACCACTGGATGGTTAAAGCTCTTTTGCAAACCAAAAGTAAGAAGTTCTAGCCTCGAAAGAGTTTGCACAGTCAATTTAGTGTAACATGATCTGTGAACAGTCAGTCTATAGGGGAACAATAATGGAGAAACAGAGGAAGATCAACTAGATARTGCAAGACGTATGTATATCTTCCTCACTTAAATCTGCTGCTGCACTGTTGGCAGAAGGGGAAGGAGAAAGGAATCACAATTTCCATTTTTAAAAGGCAGTGCTATTTGATGGTAAGTTGTTTTTTTTTTTTCCTAGGAATTAGGAAAACACGTGGTGTATTATGTCACCTAAGAAGAGGAGCCATAATTTAAACCACTTGGGATCCAGGCTCCAATATACTTGCAATGTATTGAAATACATGGGGAATATTGCACAGAGTGCAGAGTCATGGTGTAATAGTCAGAATACCAGCCTCAGGACATGTAAACTTACTTCCTGGTTCCACTACTGATTCACCACATCACCAAGAGTCAATCTTCTTTTTCTCTCTAAGTCAAATTGCAAGTCTGCACAATGTGGCGGTATTTCTTCCTCCTCCTAGCCTATTTATATTGAAAGATCTCTAAGGCAAGAAAGATTTTTGTTATTTGGGTTAAAAAGCACCCAGCACAAGAAGTATAACTTTTCTGTATAACTTTTCGTTCGGAAGTATTAAAAACTGATTCTATTGTGACAGTGTAACATTCTTTTCTCCTTCTGTGTTTCAGGTGAAGTTCCATGCAAAAACCTGTACAAAATTCCTCTCAGTAATCTAGTTGGGCGAAGCATTGAACGACCACTGAAGTCACCTTTGGCTCCCAAGGTCATCACTACTACAACATCCAGTGGCATTGCCTCTCTTCCAGTTACTCACTCGCTATCCTTATCTCGTATGGAAATTAAAGACATTGCAAGCAGAACACGTAAAGAATTGCTGGGTAAACTCTCCTCGTTCTTCAGTGTACATATCAATTGCCACGTATATAATTTCTAATCTTTGGACCACCACAGTCAGATTTGTAACATGCAACCAGTATTCATAAATAAGTAGTATAAACAAACAAATGAAACTGTGAGAAAACATTATTTGCAAACAGTTTAGCCAGGGTCTGATGACATATAAGGTGACCATATTCTAAGCCAGGTAGAAAATACTTAGTTAATAATGGAAACCAGCAACAGATACCTTAATGTTTTCATGAATGCTTTATTTTCTGTTGAGAGTATTAAGTCTTTTATTCCTTTATTGAGGCCTCTTGGATGAGCCTATACCCAAGACAGAAAGTGCACAGAAGCGAAAAAAGGTTCCTCGAAGACAGTCAGACCCCAAGCAGGGAGCAGTAAGATCAACTAGTAGTGACAGGTAAATATACTGGCTTTAGAAAAGAACCTAAGTTAGACTGTAAATATTTTCAGAATTGACTGTTTTTCAACCTGTTCATACTTATCTCAGTTGGCATGGGGCTTACTGAGACCTTTGTATACCAATGTGAATTTCATGCTAATGTATTTTTTAGAGTATCTGAATACTCTAAGTGCTGAAACGATTATACTTTTTTGCTAAAGACATGTTAATGAGCAAAGCAAGATTAAATGGGATTTTGTGGGGACTGCTGCAGTTGAGCCTGTCATTAGGATTTGGACTACTAGATCTGCACTGTGCAGGCTTGCTTGCTGTTTTCTTCGTATGCTCTTGTGTTGCTATTTCCAGAATAAATTTTGTGAAGAAACACGATAGCATTTGTCTGTTTGGCTCTGCTTACCTGACCCCACTGCCATTCTCTTGTTTTCACTGTTTTTATAACCTATGTTTGTGTAGAGTAGTGACAGAATTCAGCYAAGATACAGTAGACTGAGATGAACAAAACAAACAAAAAATCTGCTGCAGTGTAAAACCGTATTTGATTTATTTCACTATTTGGAAGTTATTTGGGTGGGGGGCTTCATTAACATTGCCTTTTGATGATTTTCAGTAGAGTAAAACAGAGAGAAACTCAGTTTTAATGGTCTGTCTCTGTCTTTAGGATAACTTGATTGAATCTAGAAATAGCCATTGATCCTACTTGCCCTGATCTGTCTATTTTTTTAGTAACTTTTGTCTTCCTCTTTACAGGATAATCTCAAGCTCTTTTGAAAGCTATTCTGAAGGACGTCATCTTTCCACTAGTTCAGATCCCGATACTTTAGCAAACAGGGAGGAGAGCTCACCATCTAGCTATCCATTTCAGCTGATTTCTTTATATGATGAAGACATCATTGACTTGAAGTGAAGACAGTCTTAAAACCTTTCTTCCTTACTTCACATTTTCTTACAACTCTGTGAGCTCTATGGGAATGTCACAAACACTGCTTCTAGTGATAAAATGTGGCTGGAAGTATTGGTGATTAATCTTTATAGAACCCATGTTGTTCTGGCTAGCTCAGCCTGATTTGCTGATGCTTATATCTTTGACATAGGTATGGGGTTTTTTTCTCAGTTAATGAACCATTACTTTTTGTGACATTCTAACAGTAGGTAATCAATGAGAGATTTAGGCTGAAACTGAAGTAAATAAAAAGTATTACTTGTTCTGAGCTTCTTATAATTTGAAGTACTTGAATGACATTCAGCTAAGTTAATCGCTGTTACTACTATCATGAGTTGTTTTACAACAGTGTATGTCATGTGGGAAGAGGAATTTCATAACATAAATCACTGCTTTTGGTTTTTCAGTCTTTAAAAAACAAACAAACAAACAAAACAAAACAACAACAAAAAAAAGGCTTGCAGGCAAGGTCTTACCAAACAGTGCAGTCTGTCCTTGAAATGATGCAGCTGTGGTATGCTCACTGAAGAATCAAGGATGTTCTGTAAAGATCAGGTAAGATATGAAGATGCTGCTTTCTTTGCTCTGGCCTGTCCATGCACATTTTTTAGAGAAACTTGAAAACTGTTTTGGCATTAAGAATCCTTGAGCAGAGAGACTTTTTATAGAAAACACAAACTTTCAAAATATTCCTTTCAAAATATTCCTTAAGAATTAGAAGTAAAAAAAACCAACCAAACAAACAAACAAAAACCAAAAACCAAGCCAAAACAAAACAAAAACCAACAACAAACCCACCAAACCAAAAAACCAACTGTATTTCTCCATCTACTAGAAAACTGTTATTGTAGTGCACCTACAGGTTTTCCCATTACAGGCAGAAGAGCCAACCCCTGATTTTCTTTCTGACTACACAAAGATTCCTGTGTAGGCATCAGCATTAGCTGTTGTCTGCTCTTGCACCAACAGTATCAGTCGTTATTCCAGATAATCATATTTTTCTAACTGGATCCAGACTGAAATTTCACTGCTAAGAAGCTAGTTTTCTATGATGAAATAGTAATCTTGGATCTTTTGTTATGTTAAAAGACAGGGTTTCGTGTTTAAAGCTTGATTATTTTTTAACCCTTTCCTCTATGCCAAAAATCAATTTTAAACAGTATTTTGAAAGGGTTTTGTTTGGTTTGGTTTTCTTTTGGGTGGGTTTTTTTGGGTGTTTTTTGTTTTGTTTTGTTTTTTCATGAAAGCGTGATGCTTCCAGGCTTTCTATATATGAAGATTTTAGCTTTATTAGCAAGTATTTCTTGTTCTATATGTAGAAGTACGTCTATATCCTTGATTCTATTTCGTAATACCATTCATGTGTCATGATTTCATTTTCTGTCCAAGCATGACCATCTGGAGATGTGTGCCCTTTGCTTCGGTCTGTCTGAATGTAAAACTCTTTCTGCAAAGTATTTTTTGCCCAGTTATTGTATATAATGGCTTAATTGCTCCACCTAAGAAAATATGCAAGGCCTTATCTGAAAGGATCATTTCTTACTCTCAACTGGAGTGGCTGATCAAGGAAAGAAGCAGTATTTTCAACAGTAATTACTCTAGGAGCAGAAGCAGTATTAACCAGTGGCTACTATTATTTTAGTGTTTTTGCACCCATAGATGTGTGGGGTGAACCTTAATAAGCATCTAAAAGGAAGCACCAGCTCAAAGTGTTTGCAAGAGCTTGTAATTCTTTTTGAGAATGTTATTTCCAGAGATTTGTGTTAATTTACCCTGTCCTATTTATCTGGGCAGCTAAGGTTTTAAAAAAAAAAAAAAAATCAATCTGAAAGTATCACGTGGTGCTTATTCTCCTGGAAGTTGTAAACACTTCTGTGGACTTACCAAATCCACTTTAGGGAGCACTACTTGCACTTAGATATTTTTAGAAAGCAAAAGCACCACCTTTTTCCATAAACAGATTTCTCGATGTAGTGTATCATTTCTGTTACGCTGGGTGTCTTTGGAGACTGTACCAGTGTGTTGCAAAACTGGGGCTTTCGTTAAAATACAATTTTAAGTGGAAACTTTGCTTTGCACTGTTAGGATATCAGATTTTAAATATATTGCAGATGTTCACCTGTGCTATTCTAGCATGATTTAACATGACTAAACCATAGTTCGATAACAGTTGAAACAATATATGGAGATTTTAAAACTTGTTTTGAAGAACCTGAACAAACACATATTTAGGTATCCTGAAAGACAAGCCTTAGAGAAGGAGCACTAGGGAGATCAAGAAGAATGAGGAAAGCTTGACAGAAAGCTTGACCACTGGCTATGATGGTAGTCAGGATGCATATAGATGTGGCATTTGCATCATAACTGAGACATGATTATAGAAAGAGGGGCCATAAAGCAAGAGTTACTTTCTTTAACCAGAACCACAGCAGTGGCTATAAAGTATTGCCGTAAAGTTAAGAGAGTGTGTGAGTGTGTGTGAGAACCTTTGAAGGTCTGCCTGTAATCATAGCATTGATGACATCTAGCAAATACTAACAAACAGCAAAAGGACTGTAAGGAGTACAGATTAAATTTGATTGCTTAAGCTAGACAAATACAGATCAGACTAGCTTCATGGTACTTAATGTGGAACAGGATGTTGGTATAGTTTGAAGACGGAAGCCCAGCAACTGCCTCCCCACCCCCGCCCCGAATTTGATGCTATAGCTTGACTTAATGGGTCAGGTGCAAGCTGTTATGCAGGTCACAATGGGAACTACCAGACCTGACAGACTATTACTGATATAGGACAGGAAGGATCTGAACCCTGGAAAAAAATTACCTGTCTTCATTCCTAATGTATGCAATAAGTGCCTTTACAAGGCTGCCACTTCTTGAGGTTTTGCTTCTGTAACTAATCAGCGTGTCTTGCAGGGATGTAGGGATAATATTAGACCTAGCAAAAGAAGTTGGGAGGGATCAGGCAACATTAGTTTGGTTTATATGACACCCAGATATGGTAGCTGAGGCTTTAGGGTCATGTATATGTAGTTACTACCTACTTACTGTACGAGAGCAGCCCGGAGTATAGGTAGAAGGCAGAGAACGTGGTAATAATGTTTCCAGTTTTGTTTGACGCAAGCCACAAGAACCAAATTCTGTGAAGGTCTTTATCATATTTATTGTATCAAAAGACAAAATGTCACGCAGTAATGTGAAATTGCTGGCACAACTGGATAAATATCCACTGTACAAGGATGTGGTTTCTGTGGGCTCTTAACAGTCTCGTCAGACCACCATGAGTTACATGCTTAGTGTGATGAGTTGGCATGCTTTGAACTAGCTTCTAGCCATTGTTTCTCTCAAAATATTGTCTTAGATCCATACCATTCAGACTGCTAATTAAAATCAAAACAGAAGCCAACTGGTGGTACTGATATATAAGCTCTTGTGCATCATTTATAAAGGGCAAGGTTTTCATATATCTATGCAACCTCTCCTACTTCAGACCAGTGTCAGATGACAAGGCTTGTTGGAAGACTACTGGATGGACAGCTATACTGTCGTTCACTCCAGCCTTAGAGCCATGTTGTTTCCCTTCTGCTTTTCCAGCATGTGCATGCATCTACTCATTAAAACTTAGAAAGTAGTCTTGGGCACAAATTGTAGCCATGTCCACCCTAAGCACAACCCTTCCTACTTGCACATCTTACCTTAAAGCTGCCTTTAGCCTGCATTCTTGGTGTTGGCTGACCATCTCATGGATGAGAGAAAAGATACTCTTTGAATCTACCGCTATGTAAGATGGGTGTTGTTCGAAGAGAGAGGAATACTGAAAAAATCTTGCTACAGATGGATGGAAGAAATTCTTTCCGTGAAGAAGAATTGTTACCAAGTTGAACACTTGCTATCAAGCTAAGCTCAACTGAAGGTCCATTCTGGACTCTTACAACAGATAAGTTTCTGCAAGAAATGTTTTCTATCCCAACATGCTGGATTTGTTGGAGGAGGTAGGGCTCTTAACCCCTTCTGGCTAATGGTATTTTCATCACTTCAGCACTGTGCCTTAGTCTGACTAAATTATAGGAATGTCATTTACTTTGGTGCAAGCATTAGACTGTACAGGCAGTTAATTTAGAATGTACTCATGCCTCCTCACCAGCATAGGTAATGACGCATGGAATCACAGAATAGTTGAGGTTGGAAGGGACCACTGCAGATCATCTAGTCCAGTACCCCCATCCACGCACCTCCATTCAAAACAGCATCAGTGTCAGGTTGTTCAGTGCCATGTTGCATTTTGAGTCTGTTCAAAATGGGGATGCAACACTTTGAGCTACTCATAATCTTTGTCCTGCATTTGCATTACAGCATGCATATAAACCATCACCACAGCTTTGCAGTGTAACTAGGACTCAAGAGCCTTGAGACACACGAGCTAAGTTAATTCTTTCACACACACATAGTATGCAGCTCTTAAGGCTGAGGCTTTGATGAGCCCTTCCCAAGGTCTATACAGTTTGGGCTTTAGGAACTGTTCCGCTCTTTCTTCTAGTGGCAATGCAGTACATGTAAATTTTATGAATGTTTGAAAGTAACAAAACACTTCCTTCTAAGGAGAGATAAAGACCCATATGCAATTTGAAAGGGCTAGGTGCTATTCACGGTAGCAAGAACTCTGGACTCTAGGTTGAATGGATGTATGGATACCTTTAGTTTCCTGGTTTGCAAGGAACAAGTAGTGACTGTTCTGATTACAATCCTTTCCTGGTTTGGGGCTGGGGTGGGGTTTTTTGTTTTGTTTTGCTTGGTTTGGTTTCTTGGGGTTTGTGGGGTGGTTTTGTTTGGTGTTTGGGCTTCTTTGTTTGTTTTTGGTTTTTGCGATGCATAACATACAGGATGCAAGTGGCACCCAGAATGAATAGCAGGTTTGCTGTCTGCCTTCATGTGACTACACATGCAAGCGTTTGTAATTGATCGGTAGATTTTTTTGAATTTTTTTTTTTTTTTTTAGTATTAGGCCAGTCAACTAAATAAATATTTAAACAGTTCTTAATAGGGCAGGGGACAGGTACCACCCACATGAAGTGTAAACTGTTATGCAACCAGTTACATATGGTCAAGGTTGCTGCTCCTGACATTTACTTTCTGCTGTTCTATGTATATTTGACCAAGCCACGGATTCAAGCTCATGCACGTTTTCCTAAAGGTGTGGATCTGTAACTTGTGCTTGCAGATGCAGCAGCTTTCCCAGAGCTGTTGGCTTAGTCTGCATTTGAGATAGATACATAGTTCTCTAGGTTTGGATTTGGTTTTTAATATATATACATATGTATGTATAYACATACATATGTATATATTGTAAATTCTACAAGTTTTAAGGGATTAAAAGTACTAAGCATATATAGGAATCTAAAGTAATGTGATCTTATGGGGCGGGGAGGGAATCCCATCAGCAAGTGATAAGGTATTTCAGAACCATTTTTGTTGCCTTCTGTGTATGAAAATGTGTACCATACTATTGTCATTATTAACAATTTGATGTCATGGTTCATATGCACAGTGCTTGCCAATTCTGTTAAAGCAGTATTTTCTCAGATAGGCTTAGCCTGATTTTGTGGAGGAATAAATTATACCCTGAGAACCTAACGTTAACTATATGGGGAAAGTTCGTATGACAGTATGCAGCAAACATCTGTACTTGCATGCAGGTTAGAAAGTATTTTTACTGTTACTAGTTGAGCACAGCAACTTCACCAGCCTGTATACTGCCTAACTGCTTCTCTTTGTTGCTGACCTGCAACTGACTGACTCCTGTTTGCTACTGGAAATCGTGATATTAGCACACAATTTGAAGAGAAAATTTAAGAGCTTATTTTCTGCATATTTATTTATAGCTCTATTAGGTATTTATCTGGTTGAAGGGAAAATGTTATGTCTCTAAAGGTTTATGCAAAGTGTTATCAACCTGGAATGTCAGTTTTAACTAAGTCTTTGAATGTTAGCAGACTGCTTTGTAATTTAATAATTGCATATTGTTAAGACTGTTGCTGTTTGTGATCAAAAACTCTTTATCTACCACTTGTCTTAAATGCCGATATATTACCATTGGTTTTAATGTCATGGGATAGCGTGTATGGTTTGTGTTTTAGATGTGACATCCAAATAGAAACAGTCCTATCACAGCTGGAACTGTTTTAAGTGCCATTTATCACCTTTGTGAAGGAGTAACAGATAATTTATTTCTTCATATGTAGTAAACCATAAATTGGACCTCACTTCTTTCTTTCACACATGCAGAACTAACAGGTTTTCCAAATTTGGTTCATCAGACAAGAAATTAAAAAGACAGGAGGTAGTACACTATTGCAGACAGCTCTGGATTACTGTTTCCATTTGAGTTCTCTAGAAATTTTGTTTCAGAGATGTCATTCATTAAGTGCTATATCATACCTGTGAGAATGGTGTTTGTGTCTTAAGCATTACTCATCTTTGACAAGAACTATAATCCAGCATTGGTTTGTGTTTCCAGGTATCTTTTAGAGTTTCAGAGACCTGCTCCAGTTGGAGATCTTTACCCCTTAAATTAACACTACAAAAGATAGTTTTTCTCCTTTTCTGGCTAAGAGTATATTCTTGCTGTCTCCAAGACCTTGTAATTCCTTTTGAAAAAGCAATGCTCTTTCCTGAATTCTAAGATTTCCTGAATTCTAAAATACATTCTCCTAAGAGCTACAACCCTTTTTGTGATTTAAATGCATTCCTGGCCAACTTGACAGCAATAGGAAAAATAATGCCAACTTAACACTAACACCCATAAAAGCCAAGCATTCATCTCCAGTTGGGACCAAGACTTACTCCATGGTCAGGCATCCCAGAAATAGTGGCAGCAACACAAAGGTAAAGTACTGCAGTCTGAAATTGACATTAGCCAGGCTACATCATTCATTTCTTCACTGTAAGGTGTGAAGCAAGAAAATTTTATTTATTTATTTACAAAATAAGAGCTTAATTTACATCTTAGAAAAAAAGATACTGGCCAATACATTTAACATTCTTACTTGGCCATTATAGTCAGTCTGCACCAGGTGAAGAACACAGGAATCGAAGAAAAACAGTATGTCCAAGAACCACACAAGGGAGATCTACTACAGGGAGTATGCAGAAGTGTATGCAGATCCCCACAGATTTCTTTAAAAAACCAGAATTCATATTTTCAAAAATTCATTAAAACAATTTGATAGCAAGTTTAGTAACTGAGATGTCTGCCCTGTGATGCAGTTAGTTTCAACCACAGCACCGTAATTCATGATTGAGGTTTCATAATCAATACAAAAAGCCTTAGGCTTAAGATCTTCTGAAGTAGGTCTCAATTTGTTCCAGGGCCTGTCCTTTTGTTTCAGGAACATAAAAGGCTGTAAAAGTTACATTGAGGCAGCAGAAGGCAGAGAAGAGCCAGAACGTGCCATAGGATGTTAAGAAACCCTGAGGGAGGGGAAACAACAAAAAACACATTATTATAGCTCACTACTGTACAACTACAGTTCTGTATTGCCAGAGAAGACTGTGGCTCAAGGCTCTCTCAGGAGCATCTTTAATATATTTCCCCATGAAAAGAAATTTCACATTGTAATTCACGATGCTTACTATAAAATCATGAAATTCTTTGGTTACCAGGAAGGCCATAACCCAGTTTGTTAACACACAAGCACCACTCGATATGCCTCTAGCTTTAAGTGGGAAGATTTCAGATATCACCAGCCATGGAACAGGACCCCAGCCAAGGGCAAAACCTGCAATTACAAACAGAAGAGAATAAATGCCAGTTAAGTACATATTGAAGGGAAGACTGAACGATGCCCAAGTTAGTCAAGTAAGGGGGAAGCAGTTTTCACTCTAGATTCTTGGATGATTCCAGTAAAACAGTACCTCTACCAGAAGGAAAGAGAATAAGTTATTTTAGGGCAGCATGGTAAACGCTAGTTTACATCAAATTAATTACAAGAATATTCTTAACAAGCAGAACTTCTTGCCCTGAAGTCTCTGAAGTGGTAAGCTTAAAAACTGACCTTGTTTCTAACTGCTGCTGCCTTGTACCATCACAGAATTCAGTGTGGTTCAGACACTAACAAAGACTGTTTTTTCCATTAACGACCCTAAAGCAGTTTAACCTGCACAATTACTATTAGCACAAGGAGGTATAAATTCATTTTCCAGGGAATTGGCTTAACTAAGCTGCTAGCTCTATCACCAGGGTTGTGAACGCTCAGCCCAACTTTGCATGGTACACTGAAAAGGTCTGTCAAAGACACAACTCATTTCCATTCATCAGTAATGTGACAAAATGGAACAAAATTGTCACATTCATCAGAAAGTTTGAGTTTTGTGTAATGGCTACTTAGAAGCCTGTTCCACTTACCAGCAACAAAGAGCCCTAGGATCACTACTGCAAGCCAGGATATGCTGCTTTCTGTTCCTAAGGATGCTGAATTTAGAGCGAACCATACATCAGGATTTGATGAGTTGTTTCGATTTGGAAGGACCATTTTAAAGTAAAGCCCAAACAATGCAGTACTAAGAGCCATGATTACACCTGAAAAGTAAGCAATAACCAAGTTGTCACTGGTCACCACTTGGGTATTCTTCTGAGACACAGAACATAGTCAGTCAGCCAAATATAAGATATGCTGGCCCTCACAGAAGTGTTTCTTAAAAGAGACTGTTCTTGGAAATAACCACTGGCCTTGACAGGAGTGAAAGATGCTAGACAAGCATTCTAAACACTAGCCAAACAATATAGTCTCGACAGCAGTCATTACTATTGAATGTGCAGCGCAACAACTATATCAAACAGAATTAGGTTTTTTAGCACATTTACTTGTAAAGTTAAAAATTTTAACTATAGTCTTGTATAACTAAACTCCGCAACGCGCCATGAAAGTAGCAGCAGCCACAGAGAAATTACTTTGAAATAACCATTTGTTGACAACTTGGGTATGAGAATGTATCATGATACTGAAACTTATTAAGCAGAAAAATTACCACAGTAGTAAGAACTGTCCCAGTGAGATAGCTATTTCAAAATAAAAACTGGCCTGGTAAGAAGACAAAAAGATAGCCATGTGTAGTTTCAAGGGGTTCCACCTACAATGTATATATAACATGATGGTTTCCTCTTACGAGTTTGAGTTTAAGTCTATAGTAATACCAAATTATAAATATAAAGCAAACCACTTAAAATGCATAAATTGCAATACTTAATTCCCCCAACAGTTAAGATATTTTTTGGTACTATATATAGTAATTTTTCTTACTGAACAAAATTCAGTAACACGTTTTACCAGATATGTAAAGCAGCACTTTTCGTCCAGTTTTATCTATGATAAGTGCAGCCACAGCAGTGAAACATACTTGTATGGAACCCACAACAACAGAAGCCATTCTGCTGTCCTGAAATAAAATAAGAGGTAGGGAAAATTTGCTCTTTCAGGCTGATAAGAGGACCACTTATCAAGCATTACAAATGCATTTGTTTCTTGAATCTGAAAGACGACAAACTGTGCCACAGAAATAATGGTGGGGGAGACAACAGGGGAGGGGGGAAAAAAAAAAAAAAAAAA
>JAYKAV010000500.1:1795982-1815366 GCA_035582835.1 Phoebastria nigripes | reverse complement strand
AAAAAAAAAAAAAGACATCACCAATTAACACAACATACCAGTCTCTTAATAAACTTAAAAATAAGCCACAACTTCTTCCTAGAGTTTCACTTTCTCTGAAACATGGCATTGGCAACTCTACTTAAAAAAATTTATATAGGAAGATGACTATAATAGAAATTTCTATCAGTATCAAAGTTTCAGACCAGCAAAACACAACATACTTCCCCCCCAAAAAACCAGAACATTCAGGTATGCCAGAGTTATACAGTCAAGAGGGTATCTAGAATCCAAACCAAAAAAGCCCACTAAAACCCAAACCCTGTTATTTATGACACAGGCAGGATCATTATCAAGTCAGTTTGTTATGTGTTTTAGACTTACTACAGCACTGACTAAGCTGAAACTATGTATTACAGACATCTGTCAGTTTGGAAACACACCCCAATTACCTTGAAGTTTGCATCTTCAAAGATAGTTTCTGCATAAAACATAACTGCATTAATGCCTGTTACTTGCTGGAAGAACATTAGAGCCACACCAATAAGAAGTGGCCTATAGATTGAGGGGTTCTTAAATTCAGAGAAATTCAGTCCCTGTTAAAAAGATTAAGCAATGATTTGGTGAAAAATTTAAATCTTTTAAGTCAAAGAACAAAAACAACTACAAAAAACCTCCTCAGAACATTTCAATCTGTTAAAACTTAGTAAGTTTCCCACCCCCCCTTTTGCAAAACTAAGTACCTTAGCAGTAAAAATGTTTACATTTGAAGTACCTGAGAACTCCAGAAAAGCATTTTTCCCCTTTTCTCAGGTTCTAGACACAGAAATTGACAGTACTTTGTAGAGAAAGTTAACATGAATGAATCCACAGTTTGCAGAAACCGAACTTCAATGATTAGACCTGCCTATTTAAGCACACGCCTCACAAAAGGCTAAACGATACTTTTAGAGACACAAGAGAAAATGCATTCATACAACACAAACAATAGGAAATTAGTGTTAGAGGTCTTGAACAATTCCTACAAAATTGCTAAATAAAGCAAAAAACTAGGTAGCTGTCATATAAGTAACAAGATCACAAGCCTGACTGCTACTCATGTACACTGATGGCAGCCAACGGTGATAGCAGTTGCAGCTGAAAGGTAGAAGAGAAAGATTCAAAGAATCTCACTTGCTTCTTGAGTATCATTTGTACGAGGAAACAGGTTCGGACCACCATTTGTAGAAAAGACTATTAACTAAGCTTTGGTAAAACCCTTTTAATTACACTATATGCTTTCAGGTGTTATCTCCAAACAAAAAGTTTCAAAAGAGTAAATCAGACTGTCATCACCTCTTCCTGAACACTAGCTTCAATCTGCCTACATTCCCATTCATGGTCCACATGTGGTCCCCGCAGAAAGTACAAAGAAGCTATGGCTTCTGAGCGTTTGTTCCGATTCAGCAGAAATCTCGGTGTTTCAGGCATGAAGGACATGAACAATAGCATTATGCAGGACGGAAAAGTACACAACACTGCCAGCCAGCGCCATTTTAGTGTTATTCCTGGGTAACAAAAAGTAGAGAGGACTATGAACATCAGTTAGTTGTACAAAAAAATTAACATTTACTTTCAATTCTTCAGTGTAGTTCTTTCATTACATGTACTAATTCTTCTTTGTAACCTAGAGCCCTAACCCCAATACCTGCAATGTAGGCTCCCAGTATGCCAGTCACCACCATCAACTGAACACAAGAGCCAAGCATACCACGGACTTCAGGATGAGATACTTCAGATATATACACCTAAAACATAGGGAGAAAATATCTAACAATTATTCCTATCCAATTTTGGATCAAGGATTTGATAAGTAATTAATTTCTGAAAAAACACAGATGTATTTCCTAGTAACTCCCCTCCTTAAAAAAAGCCTCAATAAAATGGAGTGAGTAGAAAAGTACCATCTCAGAAATGTATATTGGCATTATGAAAAATCCTGGAAAAAAAGGATGACCTAAGCCAGAAGAACACTGATGCAGTATCAGTACCCCAAAGGTGAATAAACTTGCATTAGTAAGAGCTTCTTTTGTTAGCCATATTCAACAAGAAACACATCATCGCAAAGCAGTCTAGAGCTTGGAACAGTCTTTGCATAAACATGTAGCCCAAGCCACATATAAAACCGTTTGGAATGAAAGTTCTGAATTTTTAATTCAACATAAAGAGTGCAAATTATTTCATTCTCCATGAAGTTCAAAATTGACAGCTCATCTTAACACAGACTATATGAACAGCATCACACCTCATCCAATACTTGGGATCAATTTAAATTTTTCAGCTATTTTTTAATACATTGACCCCAAGTCAACTGCTACAGTTTAGCTGTATGCATAAAAAAGAAATCCCTCATATTTATACATACAATTCTTTCTAAAGTCACAGTTCTTACTTCTTCTGGAAGGAAAATAAGTAATCCTTATTTCAAGAATAATTTAGAGCTACAAAAACTTGGTATTACATATGACACTCTCCTCCCTCATCACTGCAGTCACATAGATCTTTTACTGTTGGCTGTGGGTTAAGGCCTTTACATATGGGAACTTAGAGCTCAGCTCCATGAAACAAAGAGAAAGCAGTCATTTGTAAAGCAGACAGAATTCCTCCAAAGACATTAACCCAACAGACTAAGCAACCCAAGCTTCCAACAACAGAGAAAGCTGCACAAGATTATAATTTCAACCCTACCATTCCAAATCTTTTTTAGATTTTATTTTTATAACCATCTAGATTGATAAAGAACAAGCATTTATTCCATACTTCATTATGAGTACTTCTTATCCTTTGATTTTTAGTTTGCATCTCACTTCAAAAGCTAGAAATGCTGGAACCACCAGAAAAGAAACAAACTTGAATTCTAGATGGTTTATTTCACACTACTACCTATTCAGCTAGATCCAAAAGGTCAAATAATACCAGAGAAGACAGACAACAACAGAATGAGTTATCTCCATTTCCCTACTGCACAGGAAGAGTTAATATTCAGAAGGTAATAGTTAAATGGAATCAGAAGGCATTATCTGGCATTACTCCAGGATGAGTGAGCAGCCATAGTTTATTTGCAAAACCAGGAAGTTTGATGAAATATAAGACTATTAGAAGCAGCTGGTAAGGCGGGGGGTGGGGCAGGGAAGCCACCCCCCCCCCCCCCCCCCCCCCAACATTATATATGAGGAATTTGAAGAGATAAATATTACTAGACTATAGTAGAACACAAACAGGAACAATCAAATAAAGGACTAATAATCTGAAAGATCACATCACCGTTATCAGGAATGCATAGTACATAAGTGCCACTAGAAGAAACAAATTTGGTTTATTTATATTTTCTTCATGATTAAAAACAAGCAAAATACGATTCCATAAAAATCAGTTTCTTGTAAATCCACAAACTGCCTTGGCTACAGTTACTTCATCCAAGCAACCTATAATACTGCTATGGAAAAAGAAACAAAAAACCCATAAACAAACAAAAAAGCAACCACACATGCACACACACTCAGAAAAACGTCTTACTTACCGGAACAACAAGTGAAGTAATTCCACTGGCTAAGCCTGTCAGCATTCGTCCAAAATAAAGCATCCAAACATTCTGAGCAGATATAATAACTATATATCCAAAGACATATGGTATTGAGCACAGCATTAGACTCAGCTTTCTCCCAACTTTATCCACAAGATAGCCGCCTAGTACTCCTCCAGCAGCAGCTCCTAATGTTACTACTGACTTCAAAAAACAAGTAAAAAAAAAATTATTATACATATATAAAAATAAGCATCAGACAGCAATTTCTTTTAAAATCCTGAAAAGTAAATAGCGCCTTCTAAAAAAATGTGCAAGAGTATACAGGTGTTTTGAAAATCAAAATAAACATTAACTTCTTAATCAAAACATAGTCAAGAAGCACTACTCACCACAATTGAACAGCAAGTAATTTTCATATTACATACAAAGCTCTTTCAATAAAGAAAAAAAAAGCAGCGGTAACTGTTTCTTCATCTGTCTACAAAGCTGTCCATTCACAAACAGGCCTTTCAAACTGTTTTAAAGCCCTGAAGAATTTGTTACCTTGACTAACCTGAAGTCCAGCCTGTATCCAAAAAGCAAATATTCCCCATGTTGATGGATTGCACTAATTTATTAAAAATTTTATTTTCTGTGGTCCCTTAAAAGGTTTAATTGAGAAACGTGAGAATGGTTACAAGACATTTTAGCACCAAAAATAAGTTCAAATAATAGGGGCATTTATTAATATATGCTAACTGAGAGTTATCAGAGCAGTTATCATAACAGCAGTGTTACTCTGTAAAAATTTGAATCGATCACTGAGTTTAGAAAAAAACTGGATTTCATTATTAAGATCTGCATTTACCCTCATTCTTAAGAGGAGTAAGACCCCATCATATAAGCAGCATGTTCTTGACCTGTGCTTTCAAGTGAAATCACATAATGGTCATGCATCATACAGAGACTTACCCCAAACCACGAGGCTTGACTGCTGTCCAATCTTAATTTAGGATCGTTGATTTTCCTCAGCTCTGGAATAACAGGTGAGCTATAGCCTAGCACGAAGCCAAAGCTAAGCGGTCCCAGGACAGCAGCGAACACGGCCAGGTACAGCTTCTTGTTCTGCACTCTGAGGCACAAGAGGCCGACAAGGATCACGCTGTCCCCACCTCCGGCCCCTCACTAGGGCCGGTAATGCTCGGGCGGGCCTGGCAGAGGGCTCGACCCAGAGCTCGACTCGGCCGCCCCCCGCTGTCGGCAGCGGCCGAGCTCCAGGGCAGTCAGCGCTGCCCCTGAGCCCGCCAGAGCGGCGGGTCGCGGCGGCCGCGCTCACCTCGGATAAGAGTCCGAAGCGGGGTAACCCAGCAGGTAGCGAGACTCCTCTGCAGCCATGCCCTGCCTTCGGGGAGCGCCACAGCGCGGCCAGCCCCAGCCGCTTCTCTACGGGCAGCCGCTACAGGCCGCAGCCCCCATCCAGGCTGCGCGGGCAGCGGTAGCAGGCCGGGCCGGGCCCTCAACCGCGGTGCCTGCCGCGGCGCTCCAAGACTCCACTCCAGACGGAAATGGCTAGCGTGGCAGCGGGGAGTGATGACGTCTAGGGCGTGCGCCGGAAGCTGCCTGACTACGGAGAGCCGCGAGTTCTGCGGAGCGCCTTCCCTCCGGGTGCCGGCCGGTTCGCCCGGCGCAGGGGCCGCGGCGCGGGGCTCGCCCCGCCCCTCCCCTCCCGCGCCGGGCGTGGCTGAGGCGCCCAGTCCCGTCCGAGGGCGACCTCCTGCCGCGGGTGCCCACAGGTTGTGGTGCGAGTCGCGGAAGTGCTGGGAGCCCGTCCTGCTGAGGGAGCCATGGCCGCAGGGAAGCCCCAGCCCATGCTGGGCTCTGGGGGGCCGCGCGAGCCGTGGCGGCTGCCTGCCGAAGGACGCTCCGCGCCTGGCCGCTACCTGAGGTGAGCGCCGCGGCCCACGGGACTCGGGCGAGCGGCGCCGGCAGCTGTCGGCAGCAGCGGCGCTGAAAGTCTCCAGTCCTCGCCGTGCTTGTTGCGTGCGGAGGTATATGGGAGTGGGCGGGGGAGCGGATCGGGCTTGCTGGATTACGCCGAGAAAAGAGCCTCGGGCACGTAGCTCTGAGCACCGGTTTCGGGGCCTCGCAGCAGCCCTTGATTTCAGTATTAGCTTCATGTGTTGAATACAACAAACGCCTTAGAGCTCATCTATTTTTTATTCATAGGGAGCCTCTTAGAAATTTTTGTTTCTTTTAAAGAGAACACATGCCTGTTAGAACAGCAAATATATTCTCTGCCATATGTGCTGAGGAAAGCTGGTAGGTGCTGTCAGCAGTAAAAGTTACTGTATGAACTTGTGACTTGATAGGAGCAGCTGTTTCTGTGCATTTGATACCCAGTACCTTCTTGTGTTTTTATCAACAATCGCATGCCATGTGCAGCCTTTCATAGTGAAGACTGTACTTTTGTGTACTACTATGCCATGTTAAGAGGTGTACTTTAAGATCTCATTCTATGAAGGTAAAATGTCTGTACAGAAATAAACATGTTATTGACTCCCACTCAGATTCCTCAATTCTTTGGGTTTGGGAGCTTCTATGAATTAAATTCAGCCAGTTGTCTAATGAATGGAATTAGATCTTCCAGAGAAAATAAATAATTATGGCTTTTTAACTCTTTGCCTGATGTTTATCTTGTTAATCACTTGTCCAAGCTTATTGTAGGAACTTGGGATGCCGCAGGATAGTATAAATGCATACAGATTGCGTGGTTCAGGAGATAGTATTTCAAACCTTAAATTTCACAGTTAATTCTTTTCATTGGAAAGAAACTGAGAAAATAGGAAAAAACCCCAGGAATTTAAAAAAAAAAAAAAGTGTTTAGGTCAAAGCAGTGCAAACATGTCAAAACTGATACTAGACCAGCACAATCTACAGTCTTTACACGAGCCAAATAGAAAGATGGTTAACATATCCTTCAGCACAATTTTTCAGACATCTCTCTGTATCTTCTATAAAAAAAACTATAGTTACCTGCTTTGTGTTTAAAATAGTTCAGGACAAAGGTAGGAATAAGTTTTGTCAGTAACTAGCTTATCACTGTGTTTATATGCTTTGGTTTCTTCCCTTTATCAGTATAATCCATGAGTAAGCTGTAAGACAGTGCTTATTTGCTATAATAGGTTTAAAACTTAAACTAACCCTTACCTTATTGGATTCAGATTTGAAAGTGTTAACCTAGAACACGAAAGATGTTAACATTCATAATGAATGCTAACATTCACTAGCTCCATACAATTCACTTCTAAGTCTGATGCGGGACAAATGATAGTTCAAAGTGCATGCAAATGCTTATTCCTAACCTAATGAATACTTTAAAATGCGTTTGGTCACTTCAGTCTATGTGTTAACATGCCATTTGGAATACTGATGTACCAGTAATAAAGATGTGATGCTTACCTTGTTTTCTGAACGGAACTAATACAGTATTTTGATGTATCACAGGTAAATTTTTCCATAACCTTATGGAGAAAAAGGACTTTGAAGCATGGCTTGATAACATTTCTATTACATTTCTTTCTCTGACGGACTTGCAGAAAAATGAAACTCTGGATCACCTGATTAGCTTGAGTGGAGCAGTCCAGCTCAGGCACCTCTCCAATAATCTAGAGATTCTCCTCAAGAGGGACTTCCTCAAACTTCTTCCACTGGAACTTAGTTTTTATCTGTTAAAATGGCTTGATCCTCAGACCTTACTCACATGTTGCCTCGTCTCTAAGCAGTGGAATAAGGTTATAAGTGCCTGTACAGAGGTGTGGCAGACTGCATGTAAGAATTTGGGTTGGCAAATAGATGACTCTGTTCAGGATCCTCTACATTGGAAGAAGGTTTACCTAAAGGCTATTTTAAGGATGAAGCAACTGAAGGACCACGAAGCCTTTGAGACATCCTCTTTAATTGGACACAGTGCCAGAGTATATGCACTTTACTATAAAGATGGACTTCTGTGTACAGGTAGGAAGGACAGAAAACTTGGGAGTCTTACAATTCTTTGTTTTCTGCCCCCCAACCCCCCACCCCCCTGATTAATGACAATTTGCTTTTCCTTTACCAGGCAGATTATTTTCATAGTGCTAACACAGTTTAAGATGATTCAAAATTACTTTTTTTTTTTTCAATTTCTGAAACACCTGGCACACTAATAAACTCATTAGTCACTTTAATAGGAAAACAAGTAGACCAATTCTTTAATTGGTTAAAAAAACAGTAACAGCAGGTATCATGCTTCAGATTAGTAAGCCCATTTGAGAAGTACAGATATGTTAGTTAACCTCTTAGAGGATAACTTCCAGTTAAAGGGACCTTGTTTGGGCTATGTGATCACTGCGGTCTCCCAAGGTGTGGCAGGAAAAGTCTGTCTTCTTCCTTGAAACAAGTCAATTTCTCTGATACAGTCTGTAAGCACTTTCAGTTCTTAACATAAGTGCTTGTATGAAGACCTGTAAACTAGATTTAACCTTGCTACTAATCTGACTTGCACATTGTAATGATAATTTCAGCTTCCTTCCTGAAGACTGCAGACTTCAAGATTTCAGTTTGAACTTAAAAATACAGCCAGAACAAATATGAAACCTTAAGTATGAAAGAATAGTAACAAAGTTACAATGAACTACTGTCAGAGCATATTCCAAGGATTTCCCAATCACTTGAGATTACACTTCTATAGAATAAGCTGGGAATACTGGCTAAGTACTCCCACATTTATTGGTACGTTAAGATGGTTACTAGAAACCAACTAGACTCTAGCCAGTCTTTCACTTCCCTACTCAGCAGGGAATGTAAATACACAGGAAGCAGCATTGTCAAAACTTTCTGAAAAGTGGCACACTTTTGTGCTGAAACCACCAGGAGAAACAACATGTGTAAGGGTCTGGGGTTTTATTCTGCTCTCCAAAGCCAGCAGTCTGGACTTACTGTTACGAGTTTTTTTTAAAAAAAAAAAAAAAAAAAAAAAGAAGAAGAAACTTTGGGGAGAGAAAGCAAACTGGCAGGTGATAGGGCCTGGTATTCATCTGCTGTCTTTTGAGATTTGGATGACTCCTTTCCTACCTGAAACAAACTAAAGCTTGCAGTATAGTCAGTGGCTCTGCAAACCTCAGAGTGATGTATCATGTAAAACTTCCGTGTATCTGTTTCAGTAGATGCTGTCAATCAGAGGCAGTGCTGGAGTCTATGGAAGGTGCTAAAAGGGTATGAGGAAACTGGAAGGCCAGACATCTAGTAGCTTAATTAACATGAAAACAAGAGGCTTTGTTGTAGCGCTGGAACTTAAAACTAGGGCTTATTCCCCATTCAAGCAGCTTGAAAGTACTAGTTAATGAGAAAAAGTTCAACAAGGGGAAATGCAAAGCCCTGCACCTGAGGAGGAACAACTCCATGGCACCAGTGTATGCTGGGGGCCACCCAGCTGGAAAGCAACTTGGCAGAAAAGGACCCAGGGGTCCTGGTGGACACCAAGTTGAACGTGAGCCACCAATGTGCCCTTGCTGCAAAGAAGGCTAACGGTATCCTGGGCTGCTTTAGGAGCAGTATTGCCAGTATGTTGAGGGAGGTGCTTCTTCCCCTCCACTCAGCACTGGTGAGGCCACACCTGGAGTACTGTGTCCAGTTCTGGGCTCCTCAGTACAAGAAAGACATGGACACACTGGAGAGTCCAATGAAGGGCCATGAAGATGATGAAGGGACTGGAGCATCTCTCATATGAAGAAAGGCTGAGAGAGCTGGGACATTTTATCCTAAAAAAGAGAGGGCTCAGGGAGGATCTTATCAATGTATGTAAATACCTGAAGTGAGGGTGCAAAGAAGATGGAGCCAGGCTCTTTTCAGTGGTGCCCAGTGACAGGACAAGAGGCAGTGGACACAAACTGAAACACAGGAGGTTCCCTCTAAAACACCTTTTTACTGTGAGAGTGATTGAGCACAGGTTGCCCAGGGAGATTATGGAGCATCCATCCTTGGACATATTCAAAAGCTGTCTAGTCATGGTCCTGGGCAACCAGCTCTAGGTGGCCCTGCTTGAGTCGGGGGGTTGGAAGAGTCGACCTTTAGAGGTCCCTTCCAACCATAACCATTCTGTGATTCCACAAAAATACTATATTTAGGACAAACATGGAAGACGAGTATAGGATTGGAAATACTATTTACTCTTTGCTTCCGATTACCCTGTTCTTTTATATTCTAGGATCAGATGACTTGTCTGCAAAACTGTGGGATGTAAGCACAGGTCAGTGCATATATGGTATCCAGACACACACTTGTGCTGCAGTGAAGTTTGATGAACAAAAGCTTGTAACAGGATCTTTTGATAACACAGTAGCCTGTTGGGAATGGAGCTCTGGGGCAAAGACACAGCATTTTAGAGGACATACTGGTGCAGGTATGTTGAACTTTTCAATTTGTAATTTCACCAGTCAAGTAACATACATCATAATCAAACAAATTACAATTTAAGTTAGCTCTTTGCACGATAGCTTTTTTTTTTTTAGGCTCTGTCCCAAGTCACCTTTTGCGGTCAGGGGGAAGCGGCCAGAACAGATCTAGAYCTGTCTGCCCTTGAATAATGCCAAAGCTTAGCCATGTAGTGTTTCGCAGTTGTATGG
The DNA here is from genome assembly GCA_035582835.1 of Phoebastria nigripes. Lineage (NCBI taxonomy): Eukaryota > Metazoa > Chordata > Aves > Procellariiformes > Diomedeidae > Phoebastria > Phoebastria nigripes. Next base: position 1,805,184 of record JAYKAV010000500.1, on the reverse strand, counting down.
AAATAATACTAAATGCCATGGTTATTCAGTACTTTCAAGTCTACCAAAAAGATGCAAACCCTAGGTAGGAGGGAGCACATGGCAATAGCAGTTCTTTATATCCCGAGACTGGAGATGGGCTTACAGCAGAGCACAATAGGACCTGGAAATCTGTATTTGCATTTCCCTCATAATTAACTTCTCTGTCGTCTACTGCAAAATACCCTCAACTCAGCTATAGGTCTTTTCCCCTGTGAGTAATGAGATGTATTAAATGTACTAATCCTGCTGGAATTGACTTACTAGAACTCTTAAAATAGGAACTAGCTTAAGTTACACTTTGCCATAATCAAACCATAAAGGAACCACTGATGTACATGCTCTTAATTTGGACAAAAATCAGTAATTTTGCAATGTAAGCTTAGGAATCCAGAGCAACAATTCATGTATACAGTTCAAGAACAATAGTTAAAGCTGTAGTAGCATATGAATTTAGAAGCTATATGACCTAGTTAGTGTCTCATTTACAGAAAAACACATGCATAGAGACTGGTATTCCTTATTTAGTACCCTCTTTGCTTGCAGTTTTTAGTGTGGATTACAATGATGAACTTGATATTCTGGTCAGTGGCTCTGCAGACTTCACTGTGAAAGTATGGGCCTTATCAACAGGAACGTGCCTGAATACCCTTACTGGACACACAGAATGGGTCACTAAGGTGGGAATATTGATTTTTAATTAATCCTGCAAAACACTTACTTGCAATAAGTTTGTAACATGTGTTCTAAATTTCTATTTCCTAATCCTAACCCTGCACCTAGGTGTAGAATCTGAAGAACATCAGGAAATACTGCAAAATAACATTTCAGCAGAAAAAATACTTAAAGAAGCTATAATTAAACCTTTCAGACAATTGAAGATATTTCTATTCCAAAGCAGCTGGAGTAATATTACAAATCAGTGTTTGATTCAAAGACTGAATAAAAACAATGGTTCTGAAAGAAAGCTACTTTAAAAATTCTGTAGAAAAACTAATGATCTTGATAACCAAAATCTGAGCATGAAAAGTGTTCTGCAGTCAAGAAACAGTATTTTTCTTCTGAGTATTTCAGAACTTGGAAGGTGGGGGGGTGATTCTAGAGGTGAAGTACATATCTTCACTTATTAATACAGTAAGTTGTCACTAKTAGGAACAAGAAAAGTGTAAACTGTAGTTTCCCTTCAGTTGCAAAAAGTATTTGTAGTGCCTTTATACAAGAGTACAGTATGCAGGTTGTCAATGAAGTGAAAAATGCAAATGAAAGTTTGGTTATTTAACAGCATCAACATAAATCATTACATCCTTCAATTACAGGTAGTTTTGCAGAAGTGCAAAGTCAAATCTCTTATGCATAGTCCTGGGGATTATATTCTTCTAAGTGCAGATAAGTATGAAATCAAGGTATGTACCATATATCATACATCTATCATTTTGGTACCCAGGGAAATAAAATGCTTGAGTGCTTCGCTGAAGTTTACAAATAATATTCTCCCATATTCCCTACTTGTAAAGTTATGTACAAGACAGGCAACTCTTTGGAAGCTAACTCTTCAATGCTTCCCTTCATGCTTAGATTTAAAAGATAGCTCTACATGAACGGTAATGCAAAAAATAAGTGCTTTCAGTGCATGCCTAATGTCCTAACTTGACAGTGAAGCACTTAACTGCAAGTACTGTTACTGTTGGGGACTTTTGGGTTGGAGAGTGCTGTAAATAGTTTGTGGCTATATTATGTTTCATAACTGAAATATTGTCACATTTCTGTCCAGTTGGATGGTTGATTTTTTTGCCGTTGTTTAAAGCACCCATTTTCACTGGGATTTTTTAGGCTAGAAACAACACATACTGCAACAATACTGTAAGACAAGTCACTTACAGAATTGATGTTCCTACCTAAAGGAGATAAATATTTCTGAAAAAACATGCACACATTTACCCGATGCTTAAAGAGAGACTGTGTGGCTTGCTCTATTTGTGTAACAGTTTATAATGTGAATGTTTTATGGTCTTAAACTGTGTTTTAATTGCAGATTTGGCCTATTGGAAGGGAAATAAACTGCAAGTGCTTAAAAACACTGTCTGTTTCTGAAGATCGCAGCATCTCCCTACAGCCCAGACTGCACTTTGATGGTAAATACATAGTGTGCAGTTCAGCACTAGGATTATACCAGTGGGACTTTGCCAGCTATGATATTCTCAGGTAAATCTTTCAGTTTAAGACTTAGTCTTCTTTAAATAAATAAGAAGTAGAACATAGTAGTTTTAATAACTTACTTTAGATGTAGGCCAAAAGAATCTTGATAAAAATTCTGTAAACATCTTACTTTACACATATTTCCAGGGTTAATTCTAATTTATCATCTGTTAATATGAATCATTTGATTGCTGTTTTGGTTTCTGGCCACAGGCTAGTCCTCTTTCGTATTTTCATTCCATAAGCGGAAGAGTTTCAATATAGGCTTAAATCAGACTGCAGTGCTGTAGTTGTGAATGTGAAACTGTAGTGACTAGAAGTTAATGTTGCCATGGAGACTGCTCTACAGAGAACCAGACGGCCATTTCTGGGGGTCCTTTGATGAGACAAGAAATGAAGAAGACTCTTTTTCCTTATAGCAGTACGGATCTGTCATTCTCGATAATGCTGTGGAATGATAGTGAAATCTATCAGTCTGCAGTAAGGGATCAAACAGGATCGCATTYTGTTTCCATAAAAAGAACAAGGCTGTAACTGTTAGAAATGGTGGCATCAAAGATTGTAACTTACTAAAGAAAAAACTGCATTTTAGAACTGTTAGCAGACTCTTAATGGAAATGGCCTGAATATTTGTAGAGTATCTACCATAGGAAAATCTAGTCCAAACGAAGTGCTTCTTATCAGTAAGAATAACTGAGTAGTTTCACCTCTTAGTTTACCCTCCCATCTTTCAAAGAGAAAGATGTTCTCTTACTGCTGAGAACAGATTTTCATCTCCATACATTTTTGTGCCTCAGTTCTGTGCTTTATGTAATGCTATGATCAAATGCTCAGTCAGTTGTGGAAAACTTACTCTCTTCAATTTCTGTTCCAAGTTTTATTTATCAAGGCAAAAATATCCTGAAGGTGTAGGGGAACTAACAAATACTTTTATTTGTCTCTAAGATGAAAATGTTTAACTTATGCTAAGCATTAGTAAAACAGCATTCTGTTAAGGACCAATCTTGAATGATTTATCTTATCTTCTTATCACAAGAAGGCATTTCTGTGTTTTATTTCCAGCTTTTAAAAGAGTGGTCAAAAGAATAATAAGAGGTTTTACCTCTTAATTCAAAATATTGAGGCATGAAATCCCTATGGAAATTTACCGTAAAACACAAGTACATTTGCTCTTTTGTGTGTATCTGGAAACAAGACTTTTTTTTTTTTCCTTGGGCTGTGCAGAATCCCTTTCAAACCCTAACCTTTACTTATGTTCAGAAGGGTCTGTCCTGAATGCACAAAGCCAGAACTGAAACCACAGGCCTAACTGCAGCTAAGTGTTCAGTTGCTTAATTTGAAAAATTTGCATCCAGTTCTTTCTAAATCCTTTCAGAATGATGAGTTTAGACACTTATTTTCTACAGACACATAAGGATTTGTTTTAGTAATGCAGGTTCATGACTACATCGTGACAGAGTTTCTAACAATGTTGTCTTGTCTTCTAGGGTTATCAAACCTCCTGACTTCTCAAATGTGTCCTTGCTGGGCTTTGGCGAGATATTTGCTCTACTGTTTGATAACAGATACCTGTATATAATGGACTTGAGGACAGAAAAACTGATAAGCCGCTGGCCTCTACCAGAGTATAGAAAGTCAAAGAGAGGTTCAAGCTTTTTGGCTGGTGAAATGTCTTGGTTAAACGGACTAAATGGCCAAAATGATATGGGCTTGGTTTTTGCCACCAGTATGCCGGACCATAGTATCCATTTGGTGTTATGGAAAGAACATGGCTGAAAAGCTCACATATGCAGAATCTTCAGGAATATATGGACTATCAGCAGTGTGTCCATAAAATAAGACTTTGCATGAACCAAAGTTGCACACCTAATGGTATCATCATGCAATGCACAATCATTTACTTTTATTTGGGCATTTGGGAATGGGTTGTTTTGGACATAATGCAATACAGCATGCTAACAGTATTCACCACAAAATTTTGTCTGTACTCATGTTTAAGCATACCTATTTGGGCTCTGAAGCATAGGTTGTAATGTTTAAACCATTCAAATCCACCATCAAGTCTGAAATGAAGCAGTGCTGGACCTGACTTCTGACCTATTTTTTGTTGTTGAAACGGAAGGTGAAGCTACTATTTTAGAACCATAGGGTTTTGTACATGTAACAGCAAATACTGGTTACAGTGCATGGCTGCTTTACTCAAATGAGAAGATAGCAAACCCTTTCTCTCTCCAGTATCATTCTCTTCAAAATGCTTTTTCCTTATGATAGCTTTAAATACTTAGCCTTTGAAATAGAAGAATCAAATGAGTCCTTTAACGAGGATCAGATGCTAACAATAATAACTTGTTTAAGTTCGGGAACATGTCAATATGAACTCTCCTCAGCGAGAATGAGCCAACTTTTCTTCTATCTGATAGAGCTTGCCATTGCAATTAACCTTAGAGAACCTCTGACAGTATTCATCATATTTGCTGATGGTAACTCAGAATGGCTTGATCAGTATTTTATAGTCCATATTTCCTATCGTTTGTGTGAGAACGTAACTTAGTTCACAGGTAGGTAGAAATACAATGAATGGGAAGATGATGTTCAATCTCTACAGCAAGAGTCACTCTCTTACATTAAATGATGTCTAGCAGCCATTCACTTTTTCCAAAAGTTGTAGTTAATATAATCATGCACTTAAAGTAGTTACTAGATTTGGAAAGCAGGGGCAAATAACAGTGAGGATGCCACACCTTGGGGGGGGGGGGGGGCGGGGAAGGGAATCAAAAGTCTGAAGAAAAGCATAGGAGTAGAAAAAGGTCTTTTGCTTTGATCATCGTGGGAGACCTGATGTACACCAGTTAACTATTGAGTAGCAAATACCTATCCACGTACTTTTGTGTTATTTGACATGTACTTAAAAGCTGTATCTATGACATCACATGCTTTAGAAACGCTTTAGGTTGGTTTCCCCTCCTCCCTTACAATAAAATCTCCCCTTAATGTCTATTTTTTTTTTTATTTACCCAACTTGAAAACATGAGTTTTCATCAAGTTTGGCTCATGTCCTTGAAAAGATAAAACTGCCTAGCATTACTATTGTTAGTATGATTTTTTTTTTCTTCCCACTATCCAAGGAGGCCCAATTTCATACTTAATACTGAACGAAGGCCAAGGTTCCCAAATGTATGCAGTATAAATTACACCAATGGAAGGGGAGTTTTCGTATGCAAGAATCAGTATTTGAGTGATATGGTAGGAACTGCATGAAGTCACAGTGGAGCAGTGTCTTTTCCATACAAAGCTAGAGTCTTAAGTACTCGGGTTTCCACCTTTATTCACACAAACTTACTTTGAAAATGTGTTGTAGTCAAGGATTTCATCAACTGGAAGCCAAATTCACAGCTCTGGATTCAAACCACACTGACTGGGGCACAAATTATGATCTCTTAAAGCTTTTCTTGTCTCACTCAAAAGTGAAGAAAACTTACATGAAACAGAAAGCTTTCAATAACTTGCCTTGAAACCCAGTTGTCATCATTCTTAATGTGGGAGTAACTGTACTGTGTATGATGTATGCAGTAACTCAGCTTACTCTAAAGGAGCCATGTGATGATGGGCCACCTACAAAACATTACATTAACTTTGAAAGATTACTTCACAGCAGGAGTTTAGACAGGAACATGCCAGAAATGTCCTTGCACCCAAATCAGTGAAATATGGAGTGAATATTTGGACTGCAAGATGAGTGGCAAATGGGCTGGCCTGCCAAGCTCTAAGAGTGGTCATCAGTGATACAAAATCTAACTGGTAACCAGGTAATAGAAGTGTTCTTCAGGGGCTAGAATTGGTTAACTACTTTATCAGTGACCTTTACGATGCAGAGTCCACTCTCAGCAAGTTTCCAGCAATACTAATTTGGAGGGGAAGGGGAAGCAGTCAATATGCAAGAGAACAGGGAATGCTATTCTGAGGGTCCTCAACAAACCAGACAAGTGGGCTGACAGAAGTCTCGTTAAGTTTAACCAAAGCAAATGCACCATCCTGCACCTGAGACACAATCACCCCATGCAACAGGCAGGCTGGAGCCAACTACATGGAAAGCAGCTTTACAGGAAAGGACCCGGGAATGCTGTTGCACAGCAAATTGAACAAGATTCAGCAATATGCCCTTCTGACAAAGGTGGCCAACTGTATACCAAGCTGTACTAACAAGTACATAGCTAGGAGTTCAAGGGAAGGGATTCACCTCTGTTCTGCTCTCAAGGCCACATCCGAGTCCAATGTTGAGTTCCCCAGTACAAAACAGACTGACACACTGGAGCAAGTCCCGTGAGAGGCCACAGAGATGGACAGGGAGGTGGAGCACAAGATGTCTGAGAAACTCTCAGAGCCCAGTTCAGCCTTACAGAGAGAATGGAGGGGGAAAGGAAGGTGGTGGGCATTGGGTGGGGAGGCACTGCTGCTGTCTCCAGCTACCTAATAAGAAGGTATAGAGAAGACAAAGTCAGTCTCAGCTCAGCATCATGCTGCAGGACAAGGGCCAATGGTCACAAATTGCAACCAGAGAAATTCCAACTAGCTCTTCTCCACTGTGAGGGTAGTTTAAGACTGGAACAGGTTGCCCAAAGATTGTGTGTCCAGCTTACCTAGACAAAGTCCTGAACAAACGATGCTACCTTAGCCTGCTTTGAGCAGGGAGTTGTACTTCCAGATGCCCTGTCTAAACTACATGAGTCTAAAATTCTAAATGGACCTCTTGCCAAGCAAGATAGTACCACTGCAGCAGGCACCTTTGATGTTAATACAGCTACCAGAGTTTGTCGATACAGACTTTGGGAGACGCTGCTGCCACTGTGAAGCAAATACTATGGTTTGTTAAAAGCTGTGAAATGGTAGTTGGAAAGGGATTCTGCCACAAGTATTTCACAAGTTGCAGAAAATTTTAAACAAATTAAGAACTCTAAATTCTCCTTTTCTGCCCTGTCCAAGAGTATGCAAGCAGAAAAGCTTGATGAGAAGCATCCAATACACACTAGACTGCTCTTCTACCCTTTTAGTTTTATAAATGAAGTTTTAGCCTGTTACATAGCAGCTGATGATTATTATAAACACAATTAGCAAACAGTTATTTACAGACTGTCTCTTGAAGACTTCCAAGTAAAAAGTTCCACCTGGACATTTGCTAGCTAATGATACTAATCCACTAATGACAGAGCTCCTTAAGGGCATAGGTGGCATGGTACATGCCACCACAAAACAGATGCAAGGAATGAAAACATGACACTGGTGTAGAAATTTAAAAAAAGCATACCTGCTCTCACACACACACTTGTCTCTATCATACATCAAAGTGTCAGACTATCACTGCCCCCAGATGTCCCTTCATAGGAAGGTTCTAATACATTGCCACATCAGTACAATGCACATAGCTTCCGGGGCTTAGCAAACAGAAAAAATATGACTGAAATTGTGAAATTACAGTGAGCAAAAGTTTTTTGTTTGCTTTGCTTTCCATCTGACCCTTCAGCAGAAGTTAATAACCACTTGGCACTATTTTTAGATAGAAGTTGGAGAAGATGCAGTTTCTGTATCCTTACACCTACATAAGGAAGCAACGTAATTCAACTTACCCATCACATAAAGGACTAAAATCCACCTGATGTCTAATTTTCGTGAATGAAGAAACAGTTTGTTATGAGGCTTCAAGGTCCCAGAAAAAAAAACAAAACTGTTATGTATTATAAGTAGTTGTTGTCCATCCATCTTTCCACCTGGAAATAGCCACCTTTTCAGTTCACGATAGTCTCTTTTTCTTCAACATCAATCTGTACTCCTTGCCTCTGTTTTAAAGCTTTCCAACACGGCTCAGCACTTACCACTTAAGTAAYTCAGAACAGCTGTGGGTAACAAAAGAGGGATCACTCTTTTTCTTAAACTTACATGTCTCAAAACCCCAGCTGAACAGTCATTAGGATCAGCAAAACTCCAACAGCTATGTTTAGTGTTGTAATACATCACCACTTTAACAAACACTATTTCCAAGAATATAAGAGGTTCATTTTTTTACAATTGAAACTGGTAGATTTTGCTCAATTATTTTCACAATGTATTTGTTTACCTTTTACTCAACTTGGTACATACAAATTTTGTGCCCAAACAGTGACATACAAACTGCAAGAATTAAGCAACATTACCTTTAATACTAATGACTGTAGTTGTATTTTTTGTACATAGGTTGAAAACCGTCTATAGCCTTTTGCATTATTTGAATCAGTTGAGAAATACTGATTTTTTTTTTTTAATTGAAAACAAACTCAGTTTACATTTTCCAGAAGAAGTAATACCATCTGCATTGATCCTTGGTATCATTAAATGACTCATGGCTCTGCTAAAAATTCCCGTTTCCCTTAAAAAGAAATACCTCTAACAAGTGACAGTTCCAGTGCTACAGCTGGTGTGTTTTCTTATCCTGCCACTGTGATTATGAGTTACAGTGTTAATGCCAATGCAGCTCTTCATCTGGGAGATGCTGTCCCAAGCCATCTTTTAATAGGCACCACTAAGCACGGCTGTATTTTTTTAACTACCAAGTACTTCAGAGATACAAACAACCAAAAATCAGTTCATTCCTTCTTCAGGTAGTTTACAGGTTCATTGCACTAGCTAAAACATATATGAAGATGGGAAAAGAAAAAGAGAGAAAGCGGGAAATCGGTACATTAACTTTCTAATTTCTGCATGGTCACTTCCTAGGCCTTTCATAGTTAGAGGCATGTAAGAGAGCTATCCTCTCACTATGCCTCAGCTCTCACATCCTAAAAAGTTGCAGCAGAGCCTTTACCTGAGGAATCCACTTCTTAGCCAGCACACGATCACTGTGGACTCTTACAAGGTACCATGTCTCAGTTCATAAATCAAATGCATTTACTTTGGTATAGTATATAAAAGAGCTGTTCTCCTAAATCTCTGTGAGATGTAAAGTTCACGTGGAAGCGAT
>JAYKAV010000500.1:1748561-1784601 GCA_035582835.1 Phoebastria nigripes | reverse complement strand
GGTGAACAATCCCAATCACACGAGTGACTTTGCTTTCTCTGTCATCAAAATACGGGCATATAATAAAAGTTCTTTTATCTTTTAATGCTGTTATTACATTTTGAGCAGGTTTTCCCCTACAAAGCTGACCTGCTGGACTGGCAGTTGTTGCCTGGGGGAAGATTTTTCTAGTTATGTTATTCTGTAGCTGAGAATCTTTCCAGGACCAGGTTAAAATGCTTGCAAAAATAAGAATACATGCAAAAACAGCACAAATACGTTTTTTTCCACAGTGTATCATTGCTGAATTTAACAATTTAGAACTTAACAGACCTTTACGCTCAGTCTTCTATTCACTTTCTCTAAAATAAAACAAACACACAAAAAAGCACTCTTTCAGTGATTTGCCAAAAAGAATTAATGTTTTGTATTGAACTGTATTCTCTTAAACACAATAGTTATTCTTTTGATACTTCAAACCTTAGTATGAAGACCTGTCTTTTCATACAGGTTTGGAAAAAAATGGAGAGATTCTTTTACACCTCCTCATTCCAAACTTTATTGTATTTTACTCCACAATTGGGCCCAGTGCAACTGTTTCAGCTGTTTTGGTATACAGTAATGGTAATATAGTGTAATCTGAATCACTTTGAGGCCTGGAAATAATTTTATGTCAGTGAAAACCCACATTTTTTATCTTTTGGTATTCTGAGAAGCTTGTAAAACTATAGTTATCCTTTCCCCTCTTCTTCCCAAAAAAGGTGCTGTGAACACGAATTCAAACTGCATTCTATTGTATTGGGTAGGAGTAATCCTGTCACAGTCTCTCAGTGTCCTGATTCCCAAGTCACAAAGAAAATGTTTTCAGAGCCTAGTGTTTTCAGAGCCTAGTAGGATCCTATGGTATTCAACATTATCTAGGAAAAGAGGTTTGAAAAGAAGGATCTTTTCACTTGTTCAGGTGGCTGAGATTACCTTAAATGTAAATTGCTTTTGCCACTAAAGATGCCAAGTCTCAGACCACAGTTCTAAATTGGCAGTTGATTTCAGTAGGACTTTGTGTGAATATTGTGACCCGTCATTGGGACCACATGCACTACTGAACTTTTTAACCTTGCCATGGAAACTTCAAGTTTTCCAAGATGTTACCAAATCAGAGTACGAAGTGAAGATTTTCAGTATACAATCACAGCTTGATATTTACACATGCTTAAACCATCAAGCAGATGGAAGGCAAATTAAAACAAAACCAAACTAAACCAAACCTTGCTTTATTCTATGAGCGGCCATGAGGGCGTGATATAATGTGAGACATCACAACAACACATCAGAACAATTAACCATTGTCTGTAGGTGGTCTGTCCTCTTTTGTATACACTCAATCTCAGCTGAATAACAACTGTTTTCTAATTATGCACAAAATTGCCACTTTAGTTACAGCTCTATTCTGACTTCAGAGTACTAGGCTTGAAGAACATGATGAAAGTACTGCTGCCTGGTGTAATTTGCAAATCCAAGATGTTGCTCAACTGTTCTTTTTAATTTTTTGGCCTCAAAAAGTGTAAGAAGTTATTTTGAACAATGTATAATGACCCATTCTCTAAAGTTAAAATCTTGTGTTGCTCTCTGCAAATTGTCATGTAAGCTGTACATCTTCCCCTTTCATGCAAGTATTGGTATTCACCAATTTTAAGATGACACTGCATGTGCAGAATAGTTTTTCTAATATGCTCACAAAGTTTACTCAGTTCTGCAGATGTCTCCTCATCTGCTTTAAATACTTCTAATATTACCTCATCAATTAACCAATAAAATTCAAACATGCATTTTGTCATTAGCTCACTCGTAACTAAGCAGGACCTTGCAAGTGATATTTGCATAGAAAAGATGACAATAAATATATAAAAGTAGGGCTGCATCATCAGTTATCAGCTTGCACCAAAGTTCTTCAAATACTTACTGTTATTCCTATTTTTGGATTGGAAACCATTTACAATTACTAACATGCTGTCTATTAGAAAACTAAGAGAAAGAATATTTTAGAGTGAAATTTTTTTTCGTAAGAGTATTAATTGGGAAGTGGGATTGAAAAATGCTTACAGAAAAGCGGGGGGGGGGGGTGGAACACAAAAGAAAAAGCAGCCAACAACAACATGGAAAAATAGTCAGTTCAAGTTCTAGTTCTTGTTTTTTATCCACAATTGCTTTTATTTTCCTTTTTTTTTTTTTTTTTTYCCCCTTTCCTCTCTCCCCACTTTGGAGGTGGGATTTAGCTGTCAGTGTTCTCTTGGAAGAAATCAGAAGAAATCAACAGAATCCTTTGCAGAGATGGGAGTGGGTCTGAAGATCAAGAGGCATGTAACAAGGACAGAGGAGCTTCAATGAAGTTGTAAAAGTAGAGTAGTTTATGGGTCCAATCTTCCCATCCAAGAGGACAACAAAGTGACTGAGGAAGGTAGAAAAAATCAGAGAATCCTGATATAAACTTTTCTGGGGAGGATGATTTACTGCATAAGAGATGGGACAAATTTACTAACAGGTGAGATGAAACAAAGCACTGATAAAGTTCCTCATCATTAATGTCTGTCACGTTTACTTATAGAAATACAGGGTCCGGGGTTTTTTTTTTTTGATACAGCTGCTAAATGCAAAAATCATTACACTGTCCTGGTGAAATATGTTTTCAACTGTCAGTCTTACACCAGGCAGCAATGCACCTTAAAACTTTCCTGTTAAATTAGGCTTGGAAAATTTACATGAAAATTGCATTTTTAAGATTTAAGAAATACTAGAAAACTAGTAGTCTCTTCCTGCAATAAAGACCTAATGTTAAAATCCACTCATGGCAAGTACTCTCATTTAGCCCCTCTTCCTTTTGGAACACCACTACTTTCTAGCCAATGCAAAAAGAGAGCAATTCCTGTATATCCCTCTGCACAGAAGTCTCCATCTTAGTTTTATGTGCAAGTTACAGAAAGCAGGAAGTTCGCTCAAATGTTCCCTTGCATCTCACGTCTTCTAGGTGAAACAATCTGTTGTCCATTTTTAACTACGTGCAAACAAACATTTGATATCATTTCTCTTCACAAATTTTGTAAGTATACGTTACCAAATTTGGGCAATGCAGATTCATCCTAATAGCTTATTTTTAGACTAACAACAATGAGTAGTTTTTGCATGCCAAAAGCATTATTAACCACTTGATCAGGAAAAAAGTAAACTAGCATTCTTGTTAGAAAACAGAGGCCTCCTAGGGCATGAATGGTGACTGTGAGTAAAACTACAGACAGGGACAATAAAGAAACAAGTCCCTTTTACATAAAGAAGTCTGTAAAAACTATAGAGACACATAGAGATCTATGTAGTCTGTTTATATAACCTACTGTTTTCTCCTCAAAGAATTGTTTAGTTTCTGGAAACCTTCAGTGGTTGCTAACCTTCATCCCATTTTTGTCTTTCATCTTGACCTGCTCAAAGGGAGATTAGTTGATACACGAGTTTTCCAAGAAAGGGATGGCATCAGTTCCTAAATATGAAATATGATTTTGGGTTCAAGCTTGTGCCACCTCTTTTGGAATCCACAGGCTGCAACCATTAGCTGATGTCCACTGAACTAGGTGACTAAAAACACTAAGTTTCTCTTTTTCTAGCTGGGATGGGATCATCTCAACTATTGTCAGAGCAATAATTTCTGACCAGAACTAGCCACTGTCATCTGAAAAAGGATTGTGCACATGGAGTTATTAAGAGATACTTATTGTACTGCTTTGTACTGTCCTTTGTTCAAATTAACATATGTTGGCAAAGCGTCACTTCGTGTAAGATGACATTCCAGTGTTGAGCAAATGACCACTGTTTCACCATGTCTGGTATCACTATGGTCTCTGTTACTGAAGAAAATATTTTGTGTGCTCTGAAACTGAAAAATATCCCTCCTCTTTAAAAGACGGGTTTTAAAATGTTAGCAACTCTGGACCTTCTCTGCCTCTTTAGGTTAATATCACTTGCAGTACAGAGAAGAAACTGGAACAACGTTTTACTGCAAGATATGTTACATCAACAGAGTTCAAGAAACTTATTCACACAAAACAGTAAGAAAGAGCCTTGTTTTTAATAACTGTTTTAGTGAAGCTTTATAAAACACTGTCAGCCATTTTGCCTGGAATAGTTAGACACCACCTCAGCATTTTTCAGTTGTTACATAAAGAGAAAATAATGGAGTCCATGTTTGTTATGTGCAGTCTTGATATTTCATCAGAACGCGCAAAATCACGCCCTCCTGAACATAAGAGGAATTAAAACAATAGTGTATTTACTCACAGTTTCAAGCCTCTTTGTCTAGCACTTCATGCTTTCCAGTGCTCCAATTCTGCCTTACGCTCCCACTGAAATGAGAGACCTTGCAACCTTGCTTGTTCCCCAACATCTGCTTCCTCTACAATTATACTAGTACTTTGGACAGTCTGGGGGAAATCCCGTGACTTGGTTAGCTTCCTGTACAGCGAATTAGTTTGCTTTCTGTTCTGTGATTTTCTCAGATAAACAACTTTGACTTAATTGAATGATACATTCTTCAATTGGTATTTATATCATCTCAGCCTCTCAACAGTCATATTTGTTAACTAAGAGAATGATAGATGATCATTTTCCTCTATTTATGGTGTCTGTGTGTATGTTCTTGGAGATTTATCTAGATCAGGATTTAAGTACTTCCCATTAGATCAACTGTAACCTAATGTGCTTCAACAGTCTAATCTTAAATAGCCCACTGTGTTTTTCAAAGGAGCTTTTGGGTAAGCTTAGTCCTCTGTTAAGATTCTCTCTTTCGCTTTATAATGACACAAAATCAACACAGCAACTGTGTGCACAGTTGTGAGACCAGAAAATAAAACTTAGTATTTAATCATATCAACCTTTAATCTACCACAGCAGGTCTGAAATAGTAGGTGGACATAACTTGGGTCAACACTTGATTGTCTGGTGGAGCTGTATTAATAGCTAACATGAACACTAACTTAAAAGGGAGGAGTAGACTGGGTGGGGAGACATGCAAAAGAATAGAACAATTTATTTTTTGCAGGCAAACAGGATTTGCCTGCTTTATTAGCTATTTAGAGAGAAAAACTCTCCCTTTCTCTTAATAGGAGTGTGGTGCTTGCAATTTTTATTTTAAATAACTTTTATTTCTATGGAAAGACACACATCTTCAGCTGTCTTAGAGGGGAAAAAGGGAAATTGCAGAGGTGGCTTGATAAATAAATAAATAAAAATAAATCAACAGAAGAAATATGCAGTTTTCACCTACCTCAGAAGTTCTTCAGCATTGTCTAGGACAGTTTATTACATGACTAATATCCATTTCCCTTTACCACATGTTGACTTAGCTCAGTTCAATATTAGAAATTTTGATCCTCTTTAACAGCACACTTAGTCAGCTGAACCACTAGGTCAATGTTTTCAAACATGTATGTTGTTAAATTTCTAAAAAATATTATTATTTATCAAGTCCTTACTGGAGTTATTTCCAAAAGGAGTCTGAATTTATGCTTGCCTTTCACTTCAAAAGAAGTCAGCTGGGGTGCAAGGGAGGGGAGGAAGTAACGAGCACATAAGCTTTTCTGACTTCTCATTAACATGCCTTGCACTGATGTGAACTGTAACATGGAAAAGCAACTGCCAGTTGACTCTTTTCAGAAAGCAGTTTTAAAGCTCTGACCTGGATCATACCTTTCATTACAAAAGCTTTTCAAAGGTTGAGGAAGGTTGCCAGTAACTCATTTATTTTATTTGAATGCTATTGTTATAACTGCAGGTATTGTTATGAAAGTGGCACATCATGACTCGCGTATTCAGTGCTTCTGAGAGAGAAGCCTGTACAGTAGCTGCAGTACATACTACTCAATACTCAGTAGGGCTGAGGCTATCATTCTGGTCCCAGAGATTGTTCAGGTGCTAGATACACAGACTGGAATAGGACCGTTTTAAGTGGTTAGCCTGTGTAAGCCTGTGCATGTGAGTTGATGGAACCAAATTGCTAATTCCTGGAAAAAGTGGTGGACTTAAAGTGTTTAGTTAGCAATGCAGTAAAATCTTCCCTGTATTCAGCTTGTTGTTACTGCTCAGCAGCCTAAGCAATAAATGTCACAAAAGAAACTATCACGATCTGTGAATTTCTCATCTATAGAAAACAAAGTTTTCAAAACCACACCAATAAATAACTTTTTTTTCCCCCACTAAATGTATAGGTTATAAGAGCTTTAGGTAAGGTTTTAAATTTTTGTTTGTTTGTTTTTTTAAAAAAGGTTTAGAGTGAATAATACTACAGCTGTCTAATATTAATTATAATCTTCAGTAGACTAACATCAAGAGGGACCCCGCCCTAAAAGCACTACAGTCATCTTGGGTTTTCCTTCCTGCGTAGGTTCAGGTTGTTAAGCACTTGAGCAGGAAGGGCTGCAGTGTACACACAGTCACTGCCGGAGAACTTTGGCAAACACTGTAGCCACCTGACTGGAAATCTTAAAATCGCAACAAGTCTCTTGGTTTTAGTGTGAGAACTAGAGAAGTCTGTACTAAGACAATTTTAACTAGCTGTCTCCGGCTTTTCTGTGCACAAGAAAGAGTCATATTAAACAGAATTTTGTCAGTTAAATTTGGCTGCCAACTATGTTTTCCTAGTAATCAAATTTTAGTAATTTCCCTACACTAATAATTTGCATTTCCATAATTCAAAAGGAAATTAAATACTTGGCACTTATCCACTCTGTTGTGTTTTATACCATCTTGCACTTCTTGTATGTTTTATTTAATTGTACTAGAAGTTATTTAGGTAGTAATGACAATGGAATTTATAACACTAGTGGCACCTTCTTCTTTGGTGACTGCAACCAATACATATGAACTAAAGAGGAAACCTTGGCAGAAACAAAAGTGAAATTAGTTTATATTTGTACCGTACAAAATTATCAAGATGAATGAAGTAACACAGCTGGGCAGCAGCTTCATTCTCATCTTCTTCTCAGGTATTCTTTTCGCCTTTTATCTAAACAAAAAAGTGTGATTTTTTTTTCCTTGCTAAACAACCTGTTTCAGATAGTTAAGCAACCTCTTATCACCATTTTGTCATTGTTTTGTCTTCCTGTACATAACAACAGCCCACTCTTTCCTCATCCTATCTCCCCACACATCTGTTCTTGCAAAATCCTCCTATGCCACTGTGCAGTTTTAGAAATGTTTAGTATTTTTGCTAGGGGAAAACACATATTTCTGCTTCCCTGCTCCTCATTTTTTTTCCTTCAGAAAAGCCATAAACTGGGCCTAGAATTCAGAGCAGCTGTGCGTGCCTCCATTTCTCAGCACAGAGACAATCACACAGAATGTGTCAGAGAGCAGCAAGGGCTGGTGGCTCTGCAAGCAACAAGCAGTTGGGACCCGAGGGGGAGAAGACAGCTGGCAGGGTAGGGGCCTCAGCAGCCAGGGCCCAGTCCCTCAGTACTGGAGCRAGGTGAGCAGGGCTGGCCACGCTCAGGACCACAGCCAGGTTCAACCCCCCCAGTCCAGACCACCCGGCAAGTCCATGGGATGAGGCAGGTCTGAGGCCAAGCTGGGAAACCAACCCACAGGTCAGGTCCGGTCCAGTGGCCGCTGGGCAGGTCCATGGGGACAAGGCAGGACCAAAGCCAAGCCAAGAAGCCCATCAGGGGCTGGATCCACAGGGTCTATGAGGCATGGGCCTGAGCCTCTTACAGCATAGCTCAGGCAGGGGCTGAGGGCCCAGGGCTGAGCTTAAATGGGCTCCTGGGCCCATGGGCAGGGGCATGGATGTCCCAGGTGGGGCTGGTCGGGCCATTAGGGCAATTTGTACCCACAAGGCCCTGACAGAATGCTTTAAAAAGGTACTTCCTTTTTAACTGAGGTACAAGAACGCAACATATATGCTCATCATATAGGCCAGTTACTTTAAAAAAAACCACCAAACCACCGACACCATGACAAACCAAAAAATTATTAGAAAAAAAAGTCTTTCACCTTTAAGACTTCACATTTACTTTCATAGAACTGTGCCACACCACCAGAGCTGCATCAATTTGCCCTAGGCACTATGGATTTTCCAAAGGGCTTGTGCTCATGCCTGGAGTCCTCTTATCCTTTTCTAAAGGAACTGTGTCACCTCATAGATGGAGGTGACTCCAAACTTCTATAGTTACCTTTGACTTCCAGTTTCTTCAGTGAAATCTCCATTCTAGGAGGTCTCTTCTCATGGCCCCTATCGTGATGTCAGGAGATTACCAAACTGAAGGAAGAGTGGGAGTCAGCAAGAGGCGTGTCTCAGTCTGATCTTTTGTGACTTTGTGTAAATAACCGGCAGAAGGAAATAGGCCATTGTCAACTGGATTTTGTACTGATATGTCCCTCTTTCCTGGCACAGCTTTCCTTGGTGGCTACATTAATTAACTAGAGAGAGAGGAATGTTTGAACACATTAAAAAAACATCCTGAAATACACTGACAAGTTTCCAGTGTTTCTGTGGAAACGGAAAGTTCACTGAGCATTTCTGTTTATTCTGCCTAGTAAAAGGCAAGAGAGAAACAATGAAGTTCAGAGACAGGTAAGAAGGGAGACTAAAGGGTTCACTTAAGGACACAAAGGAATCACTTGGCCCATTTACCTTAAAGCATAGGCAAAGAAATTAGCCATGAGAAAGATTTACAAAATAATAACTGGAGGAGAGAAAAAAAAAAAAAAACAAAAAACCAACAAAAACCCCCTTAAGGCCCTTTCTTCTCTCATTCCCCCTTTTCTCAGTTCAAAAATTCAGCAAATTTAGGAAAGTTTTAAACTCAGACATAATCCTCACTTGGTGATCTCTTTAGGGCTGATGGAGCGCTATACCCCCCATAGTGCATGCCAAGGCTGGCAGTTGGGCATTAGCCTGAGTGTGAGTTGTGTTCACTGTCTGTGTGTGCCCCACATCACCTCTCCCTTTCCATAAATATATACAGGGAAAAAAAAATACCATATTGCTTTAGCAGGCCACCATGCTAGAGACTTAAAAGAATTGCAACCAGCAGTTTAAAGTTCTGTTATAAACTGCAAAATATACAAGACACTGCAAAGTAACCTTAACCTACAGTGTGTTAAGACTCAGTGTGGATGTGTGTAACCAGAGAATATATATGAATATTGGAATTGTAATCTGCACAGCGTAAGCTTGCTACAGACCACACTCTTGTCTTGCAGTATACATATGTTCCTTACACTTTTAAATATGAGTGGATATATGGATGCTAAAGAGTAGAAAGGTGAAGCAAAGAAACCTGACTAAAAGCCATGTACATACTCACAAATGCTTTGCTTGTACAGTACGTTCTTGCCTCATTTCTTGTTTTGCCTTGCTGTTTCTGGTTTGGTTTTGTCCAACAGTTTTTTGGTATAACACCTGGACCACCTTGGAATGCTGCTATACATTATCTAAAACTCCTGCTACCATTACAAAAATTTACAGAACGCTTGACTGCAATATACCTTTGACATTAAGATACACTTTCATTAATAATTTATATAACAAAGCTAAATTATGAAAAAACTCTTCAGTCTCCTGCAAAGCTTCAGATGGGCACCAAATAACAGGACAGGAGTGAATTATCTTGCAGTTTGAATAGTGCCTAATGGCAGGTACAGGATTTCTTGCTGCATCTTAGAAGGCCAGTCACTAATGAAGATGGGCTATCAGACAACACCAAGCTTGCTTTTCACCCAGACACTGTTATTGTCCACCTTCTAACAATGGCTACAGGACTTGCTGAACTCTTTTTTTTAAGAGCCAGAACAGGATTTCCGTGATCTTCCACCTGTAGTTATCACCAGCTGAAAACTTATCAGGTTCCCAAGATTCAGTAAGTCAAGGACTGTGCTACCACTTTGCCATACTTTTGCACCAAAATTTTGGGTAAAAAATCCTTGTCCAATAATAAAGCTCAATCTATGCATCATAACACTCATTGAATGGTAAGGAAAAGAAACAGAGAACTCTTCTCTATAAGAAAACAAAATGAGTCAGGAAAAGAAAAATGAAAAAAGAAAAAAAAGAAGTACAAATACCAGCCTCTCTCCATAGTAAAGATTAAACAGAAACAAAACCATCTAGGGAACCAGCCACCATCAGAAACCTAAGTAACACCAAAAATTAAATAAATCTCAAGAGACATGAATAAAATCACAAGCATTTAATAGAACAAAATTCACACAAGCCCAAACCCAATCTTCTCTAACTACTGAAACAACATTTCAGACAGAAGAATTAGGATTAAAAAAAATCAGTTTGCAAACACCTTCACCTAGACTGCCTGTATATCATAGTGCTAAGGGGTTACAGTGAAGGTGTATCTGTCCTAAAACAATTCATCACTGAGACAGAAGCTCAGCAAGCTTGCATAGCTGCAGGGCAAATTGCAGGATATCAGCATGCTGGTTTCAACCACCATTACGATGATCCCAGTTTTATAGAGTGATCTTAAGTATTCACTGACAGCCTTGGCTTAATCAGCCATCATCTGTGTTCACCCTGGGTCATACATACCCTATCTTAGCATCAATCCTTTTTTTGTTTCCTACCTTTTATGATGTTGCAGTGTGCTATGTTGTCCTCATTCCAAAGTGAAACATTTGACTGAAACAAATGTGCTCCTGCCATACAGTAGCCGTGAGTCAGGGGTTGGTACAGAAGTTGGTAGCTCTGACATTAAAAGACCTCCCCCCTTCTTTGCCCCCTCAGAGCACATAGAGGGCGGCACGACAGAGGCAGCTTGATCTCAAAAGATGTCTAAGGAACTGGACAGCCACAGATGCTTCCCTTAACAGTTAATCAGCACATTCACTGCTTGGGAATTGCTAGATCTCCTCTTAACATTTCCCATTTACTGCTAGTTGAATGTAATTATCCCATTGGATTCACAGTCTTTTGCACCTCTGGAGATCGAGCATGCCCATAAGAGATTACATGAGCATAGAATCAGGCTAGGTATCAGCCAAGGGCAGGCTCAGGTCAGGCTATGCTATGCTATGCTATGCTGAGAACAGTCTCTGCTACCTGTAGGGCTTTTATTAACACTAGCAAGCTCCTGCCTCTAATCTTGGGGGAAGACAACTGCATTGTTCCCATGGTACAAATTCAGAACAACTGTATGAATCTGCTCAACCTACTTTGTTAGAGGTGAATAACCACTATCCTCTTCTAGCTGGAGACTGCTCCCRAAACTTAATTACTGAAAGAGGAATTTAATTGCATGTTACCTTACTGTCTTTGTCATCTCATGTTAGTTCTTTAAAAATTAATTACAAATCTGAACTATAATATGAACATCCTTGTTTGTGTTGCTCTAGGACCTAGGAACCTCCCTCTGGTTGTGGAGGGGTTCAGTACATGTGATGCTTCTGTAGAAAACAAACAATCTATGCAAAACACTATACTATATTAACTCTCAGATACAACATAGAAGGTGCTCAGCCTCACACAGTGATCCAAAAAATGGCTACAAAAATGGTATTTTTAATGACTGACTAAATAACTTTCATAACAGTAGCTGTGCTAAAACATGCTTTTACTCTGCCACCTGCACTCACCCTCGGGATCTGAAGATCAAGTCTCCTCAGCAGTTACAAACGTACCCTCTTTGAGGCTGGTAGGTGAAATAAAAACTATTCCCTCCCCCTCTCCCAATTGTTGAAAGAATTAAAACAATTGCACTACTAAACAATGCAGACAGGACTAGTTGGACTTCCAGGTATGCTGTACTTGAAAGCAGCAAAGAACATCTTGTAATCTAAAAGGAAGGGGTTTTTTGGTTTTGKTTTTTTTTTAATCTTCACCTACTCATTTCTGCACCAGCTAGTTGCCCCTTCCCTTGCTCTCAATTTTTTTGTCTCTTTGCCCCATTACCCTCTAAAAGACAAGGCATACACATGTCATTGTGTTTGTGTCAAACAGGTTCACATCAACAGTTTTGTATTATTGTAAGAAATGGTAACCATTTTGCTACAACTAACTTTCAGTGTTTCCAGGGTTCTAGAGTGTTCCTATGTGTTCAAAGATTACATTTATCATTTTATTAAGATAGTGGTATCAATTTTGCAGACAACACCAAGCTGGGCGGGAGTGTTGATCTGCTCGAGGGTAGGAAGGCTCTGCAGAGGAACCTGGACAGGCTGGATCGATGGGCTGAGGCCAGCTGTATGAGATTCAACAAGGCCAAGTGCTGGGTCCTGCACTTTGGCCACAACAACCCCATGCAACGCTACAGGCTGGGGGAAGAATGGCTGGAAAGCTGCCTGGCAGAAAAGGACCTGGGGGCGCTGGTTGACAGCCGGCTGAACATGAGCCGACAGTGTGCCCAGGTGGCCAAGAAGGCCAACGGCATCCTGGCCTGCATCAGAAATAGTGTGGCCAGCAGGAGTAGGGAAGTGATTGTCCCCCTGTACTCGGCACTGGTGAGGCCCCACCTCGAATACTGTGTTCAGTTTTGAGCCCCTCACTACAAGAAGGACATTGAGGTGCTGGAGCATGTCCAGAGAAGGGCAACGAAGCTGGTGAAGGGTCTGGAGAACAAGTCTTACAAGGAGCGGCTGAGGGAACTGGGACTGTTTAGTCTGGAGAAGAGGAGGCTGAGGGGAGACCTTATCGCGCTCTACAGCTACCTGAAAGGAGGTTGCAGCAAGGTGGGTGTCAGTCTCTTCTGCCAAGCAACTAGCAATAGGATGAGAGGAAATGGCCTCAAGTTGCGCCAGGGGAGGTTTAGATTGGACATTAGGAAAAATTTCTTTACTGAAAGAGTGGTTAAACATTGGAACAGGCTGCCCAGGGAAGTGGTGGAGTCACCATCCCTGGAGGTATTTAAAAGATGTGTAGATGAGGCGCTTAGGGACGTGGTTTAGTGGGCATGGTGGTGTTGGGTTGACAGTTGGACTCGATGATCTTAAAGGTCTTTTCCAACCTTAATGATTCTATGATTCTATGATATGTAAAATAATTTATCTAGCTGGTTGTTTACTTTTTTTATTCTGCAGAATTGGATACTTTTCTCTATACATACACTACAACAAATCTATTTGTTTTCTGACCTTGCTTGTTTGCTTTATATTGTTACATTGTGCTTGCAAACCCAAAGCATGGATCATCTGAAGCAAGTTATCACTTGAAACACAATCCACTCTTCCTTAAAGCTGAAAAGCTGATTTCTGGCAGTAAAAGCATGGCTACAAAGTCCAGAAATATAAAGGATACTTCCTCCAATTCATTACTATCTGCACTTTCTTTTGCACAACTGTGTTTTAGTTGACGCAAAATGGGTGTTTTCATCCTTCCTAATATGCTTATCTGACTTGCTCTCACATCTGAGGTCTACTGAGACATGTAAACTTTGACTTCTTTTCTTTTTTCTTTACACTCCCCCTAAGGAAAGGTCTGGTATATTTTCAGTATTTGATAAACAAATGTTCATAGTAATAGATCACATGGAAATACCACAACAACCATTACTGATTTCAGAAGAAAAATTAATGTAATTTACCAGTGCCGTCACTTGCATTACCTAGCACAGCCTGACATCTAAAGTAGGAACAAACTTATTAAAGATTTCATTTTGGGTTTTCTCTCCCAGGTTACAAAACAAGAGGCTTGGACACAATGAACATTTAATGAGCTCTTCAGTACTTATCTTTGGGTGTTGTATCACAAAAGCATGTTACCCTATAGTGAAATACTACAATGCAGAAAGTAGTCCTCTGTCTCCCCTGCTATTTGCCTCTATAACAATAATAATGGCAATCTGGTATATAGTGATTGTTGCTATTCCTTCCTAATGTGCTCACTTTGTTTATTTTCTATCCTGTTGCCTATGGGGAGGAGAGGAATTCCAATCAATTTTCCCATTTAAACTGATGCTATCCGTGAAAAGAACCATGTGGTAGATGTAAGAGATGCTTATTGATGCTTCCTTTATAAAATATTTACAATGAAACTCTGGACATGACCCTGGAGGAAAATTGTATAGATCCGAGTGATTTCCAGGACTACAAAGTAATAAAGTCTTGAAACAGTCTTCCCGTTTCTGGGGGATAACAGGAAAAGGAGTCCATTTTGGGAAAGGGATATGTGCTTTCTTTTTCAGCTCTAGAAGTAGCCATTTTATATGAGCTTGTTTTTCTCTCACCTTCACATTAGGCAACATTTGATTTCTCTCTCGGGCAACTGCTCATGAAATTATGTTTCTGCAGAAACTAAAGCACCTTTTTTGCCAGTCATAATGTGGAGCTTATTTACCTTGAATGTGTAATCATAGAATCATAGAATGGTTTGGGTTGGAGTGGACCTTTAAAGGTCATCTAGTCCAACCCCCCTGCCACGGACAGGGACATCTTCCACTAGATCAGGTTGCTCAGAGCCCCGTCCAACCTGACCTTGAATGTTTCCAGGCATGGGGCATCTACCACCTCTCTGGGCAACCTGTTCCAGTGTTTCACCACCCTCATCATAAAACATTTCTTCCTTATATCTAGTCTAAATCTACCCTCTTTCAGTTTAAAACCATTCCCCCTTGTCCTGTCGCAACAGGCCCTGCTAAAAAGTCTGTCCCCATCTTTCTTATAAGCCCCCTTTAAGTGTTGAAAGGCCACAATAAGGTCTCCCCGAAGCCTTCTCTTCTCCAGGCTGAACCACCCCAGCTCTCTCAGCCTTTCTTCATAGGAGAGGTGTTCCATCCCCCTCATCATTTTCGTGGCCCTCCTCTGGACCCTCTCCAACAGGTCCGTGTCTTTCTTGTGCTGAGGGCTCCAGAGCTGGACACAGGACTCCAGGTGGGGTCTCACCAGAGCAGAGTAGAGGGGCAGAATCACCTCCCTCGACCTGCTGGCCACGCTGCTTTCAATGCAGCCCAGGATACAGTTGGCCTTCTGGGCTGTGAGCGCACATTGCTGGCTCATGTCCAGCTTTTCATCCACCAGTATGCCCAAGTCCTTCTCCACAGGGCTGCTCTCAATCCCTTCATCACCCAGCCTCTATTGATACCAGGGGTTGCCCCGACCCAGGTGCAGGACCTTGCAGTTGGCCTTGTTGAACCTCTTGAGGTTCACATGGGCCCACTTCTCGAGCTTGTCCAGGTCCCTCTGGATGGCATCCCGTCCCTCAGGCGTGTCGACCGCACCACTCAGCTTGGTGTCATCTGCAAACTTGCTGAGGGTGCACTTGATCCCACTGTCTATGTCATTGATGAAGATACTAAACAGTACTGGTCCCTGTACGGACCCCTAAGGGACACCACTCGTCGCTGATCTCCATCTGGACATTGAGCCGTTGACCACTACTCTCTGGATGCGACCATCCAACCAACTCCTCATCCACTGAACAGTCCATCCATCAAATCCATAGCTCTCCAATTTAGAGAGAAGGATGTTGTGGCGGACCGTGTCAAAGGCCTTACAGAAGCCCAGATAGATGACATCCGTAGCCCTTCCCTTGTCCACTGATGTAGTCACTCCATCATAGAAGGCCACTAGGTTGGTAAGGCAAGACTTGCTCTTGGTGAGGCCATGCTGGCTGTCTTGAATCACCTCCCTGTCCTCCATGTGCCTTAGCATAGCTTCTAGGAGGATCTGTTCCATGATCTTCCCAGKCACAGAGGTGAGGCTGACAGGTTGGTAGTTCCCAGGGTCCTTCTTTCTACCCTTTTTAAAAATGGATGTTTCCCTTTTCCCAGTCTTCACCTGACTGCCATGACTTTTCAAACATCACGGAGAGTGGCCTAGCAAGTACATCAGCCAAGTCCTTCAGGACTCTGGGCTGCATCTCGTCACGTCCCATAGACTTATGTACGTTCAGTTTCCTCAGGTGGTATCAAACCTGATCTTCTCTTACAGTGGAAGGGACTTTGCTCCCCCAGTCCCTGCCTTGAGGTCCATCCACTTGAAAAGTGTGGGAAGAGGGATTGCCAGTGAAGACTGAGGCAAAAAAGTTGTTGAGTACCTCAGCCTTCTCCTTGTCCATTGTTACCAGTTTGCCAGTCGTGTTCATCGGGGGGGTACAACTTTCTTTGACCTTCCTTTTCTAGCTACCATACCTGTGGAAGCCCTTCTTATTATTCTTTGCATCCCTTGCCAAGTTCAGCTCCAGCTGTGCCTTGGCCTTCCTGACCCCATCCCTACACAACCGGGCAATGTCCCTATACTCTTCCCAGGATACCTGTCCCTGCTTCYACTGCCTGTGCATTTCCTTCTTGCCCTTTAGTTTGACCAGCAGGTCTTGACTCATCCATACTCGTCTCTTGCCTTCCTTTCCCGATTTCTTACACATGGGGATTGAGAGAAAAATGATACGTATAAAAAGAGAAGTTATCAAAGAAGATGGACACTGGTCAACATTTCCACATTGATCGTTTCCAAGAGAAATTTCTACTGAACATCTAATTGCTAGGCTATCCCTGTCAGCTGTGCTCAGCGTTTCAAGGTTTCATCACTGAAGAAAGGAAATTTCAGATTTTAATACCAGAAGATATTATTACACATGTCTACACTGATATACTGTGTAATGCAGGGCAGATAATTCTGTTAGTGGATGAAATATTTTTTCCTGTTGTTTTCAGTGGGTAGAGTTGAGAATCCAAGTGTGTAAATAAAGTTTAATTGTAAGTGCAAAGAAATTTACCTTGTTATCCAAGTCAACATGCAAGTTTGGCAGTGATAAAATCCGTTTCTTAGGAAAACAATAGGATAGGTTCGTCTCTACTTCTCTGGACTTTCCAAATCCCACTTGAAAGAACTGCAAATTTGGAGGGTTTTTCAATTTTCTGTTAGAAATTTGCAATCTGTTGTATTTATACTATTAAATGGCTACACACTGTGCACTATAAAGTCTGTTCAACTGTATTACCATTCATTCACAAATAAAACATGCTTGCTGCCTTTGAGCTAAAATGTTCCTTCTATACCTCTACTATTCTTTTTCAGAACATTTTATTGTTAACAGCATACATACTCTGCACATTTTTAAACTTACAACCAAATGCAATTGCTGTTGAAGTAAACAAACTTTTTTTTACATTAAAGTATTTAATTAGTGAAACAATCATTATCAATGTAACAAACTGAAAAATACAGCAACTTGATACAAGACTGAGGTAACAAAATACTTTGCCAAAAACCTAGATTCCAACGCCAGGGTTATTATGGGTGAGACAGTTCACAAGAATTATAGAAAGAATCCTTACACAAATGGCATGCAGTGGACTGCTGGAAAATACAGCCAAAAATAGTGCAACAGTTTTCACACAAAACAAACCAAAATGTTGAAATTGGTTTACATTATAATGTGACAAATAAGTTGCAATTTGAAAACTACTTTCTTTGCCTCGTTTTAGTGCTATTTGGAAAAACATGCATTTTGGCACTGAATTACATCAAAATTGCACATTAATAAATTAGTAATATTGCCTACATACATTCTTTATCTTCACAATTCTGAAAAAATGTTTATTTTTACACAACTATTACAGTTATTCTCTTTGATGGATGAAAACTTGTATGGTTTGTGATATTTTTGTGAAAGTGCTGTATTAATCAGTACTGATATGCAATATGTTGTATTTCAATAGCAGCTTTCAATTCACATTAAAAGTACCAGATGACAGCAAATGGTACCAAATGACAGCATAAAAACTCAAATCAGCAGCTACAAACTGTTTAATACTTAAAAACTCATTTAAAATTGGTTTAAGATATTTTAATAAAATTCTTACACTGCCATCACTCTGAATTTTTTTGTATTGTGCAGCAATTTCACAATTGTGCTATACTGAAAAGATGTTTACCTCACTATTGTGTAAAACTATTAATTGCTATGTTAATCTTTCTTCTATATAATGCTTTTTACATTAAAATGATAGTAGTGTGAGGGAATTCAAGTTACTTTTGACATATTTCCAAATTCCAAGGTTTTGAGTAGGATTTGAGTTTGAGGATTGAGTAGGATTGAAGGGTTTAGTTTCTCCACAGATTCATCTTCTGTCAGTGACAAATGACTGGGTAGAAGAATCATTCATAAATACTGCCTTTCATTCATGCCACACTGTTTTGGGGCCCATCATGGTTTCTAGCAAAGATGCTTCCTTTCTAGTTGGGAATCTGTTTTACAAGCAAGTGAAAACGGACCCTTTTGTAACTTCTGCAACAGGCTCTATGGCTCGTAATTTTGAGTAAAAGTATATTTTTGAAGGCTAGAACACTCTACCTCTTGTATATACAATAACATATATAACACTTTAGAGACCCTTAAATTCTAAAAGCCATCAATTCTGAGTGTGTACAGGCTCATTCTATTGCTACTGTATCAGTCAGCAGTTATTGTTCTTTCCAAGGGAGGCTTGTTAAACATAACTGAAAATTGTTACAACATCCATTAGTTTATCTCAGTTGCAATATGCTGGAAAAAATGTCACGAGTCCTCATTGGTGTTCACTTCCACTACATCACATTAGAAATGAGTAGGTATTTACATGCTTCTAATGTATGTACATTTCATGCCAATAAGTGTTGCATTTTAAATTTAGCTTATTATTTAAGACAGATCAGGTTATTTCCTTTTAAGGGGAAAGGGCTACTAATAAGGTAACTTTAAAAAAACCTCTTGACTTGAACAGTTCTGTTTTGGTTAGTATGTCATCATTTTGGTCACTGTTCTGCATGTGGTTCAAACCCTATGAATGCTAATAATACACAATACACATAGGCATAGGTGGCACATTCATTAAAATGGTAGTCCATGTAACACTTGCATCTTCATGAATAATCTCATTGATAACTAATCACAAAAGTTCACAGGTGCAGAATAATTCAGATTATATCATATCCTAACAGTCTGAAGTCATTTACTGGTGACAGGATTTTACCACATTCAAAAGCTACTACGCTGTCCCTAATGGCATTGGATGCTCTGCCCTTGCAGATACCGATGTTTTTCCTAGTTCAAATTTAGCGAAAAAGGAGAAAAACAGGTATAAATATATTTTGCATTACCACTCTTTTCACACAACTCCTGAGCTATCAAAGAAACTTTGTCAATTTTACATACACTTTCACATGTCCCAGGATCTAAATGCAGTTGTTGTCAGGAACTGGTTTTCTTGAAAAGCTGGTATGTATTAGGCTTCATTCTCGGGATTGTAACATGAACACTTAAAATAACACAAAAGTTACAGCTGACCTACATTTAACAATACAGGTATTTTTTTGTTGTTGTTGTTAGAGAAGTTTCAAAATCAAAATTTAGAAAATCATGCAAGTCCACAGAATAAATACTCCTAATGCCAGGGAGCTTGTTCTAATATAGGCTCTGTTCAATTAAACTGACTTCCATTTTTTTCATGGTTTGTAAGCTAGAAGTTGGCTTGCAAATTTCTCCTCTATGCAATCTTAGGAAACTCAGAAGAGGTTTTCCTGTGATTGATGAAGTCTGAATACTGATGCCTTATGACAAAAGAGTTTCAAATAGAAAAAGTGCTGAAATTAGCATGGGAACAGAAAAAAACTCTGACCACAGGAGTGCTAGGGCACAGCAGAGATACAGCTATGGATGYAGAGAGAGTTCTGTCAGAGGAGAAGGCTCAGTTACATTCTTTTTTTTTTTTTTTTTCTTTTTTTTTTTCCTCTGGACACTGGTGTGGAGGCTTCTTTGTACTTGCTCCACTGTCAGACAGTCTTGCCTAGCTTTCATTGCCACTGTGATTTCATAATAGCAGTACCATGTGCCAGTACTATATATCATAAAGGTGCATCACATACTGGAATTGAGTGGAGCTGAGTCATCCACAGAAAGACAGAACGGAAACAATGATATGGAATCATTCTGAGGAGCCAGGGCCATGTGATACATAGCACCTGATTACCTGCTTCCCTGTACCAAGGGATTTAAGATGAACAACATTCAGACTGAAGAAAAAACCAAACTTGTAAGCAACTATGCCACTAGTAAGAGAATGAAAGACAACCTTTAGCACAATATAAATTTAAACAGCCTTAAATCCGTTGGCAGGGCATTCCTGAGTAACATAACTGAATGAAAAGAAAACCAACTGTCCTGTGCCAAAATACATTTTTCCCAAATAGCTCAAATGTGAACAGCAGAATTGTCCAGAGATTTGATACAAAATCTGAGGCAGCCACATTGCCAAGCAACTCAGTGCACTTAGATTATAAAAATGTTGTTCCACAATTTTCTATTCTAATTGACACTTTGCAGCAAGTTAACACTGTCAATCATTCTGTGCATTAGAAAGAATTGAAACCCAACATGGGCCAAATATTCTTCAGTCACACAAAGCAGCTAACAATAAAAAGAACCGTTTAAAAAAGAATAGGCAGAAGATACGATGCTCAGTCTGTGGTCAAACATCAGTTCATGGCAGTCTCTGACCACAAAAAGTTGAGGGCTCTAGAATCCTGCAGGAGTCAGGATTAATCTTCTGTCCATCTAACTTGTCTGCTTTCACTCAGTGCATGAGACTATACCTGGTCCTAAGGACAACATTCACTTTCTGCTTTTAAAAGCTGTGTCAGAATCACTTTCAAGTTACACAGGAAAGTGCTGAAATATTTGTGGCTGGCTCATGTCAGGAAAACCATTCTCCTCTTCCTCCTTAGAGAACAATAGCCTGTTTCTTCAGTTTGGCACTTGAAGTCGCACCAGGTAGGAGAGCAAATTATTCGAATGACATTAGATTAGCAGGTACCTGGAAGAGAACGTAAATTATTCAGCAGTATAATGCTCCTGAGCCTATTACGGCATTGGGCAACTGCAAGGTTACAAAATAGAGTGGGCTAATAATTTATTATCCAATGTGAAAAGCGTAATCAGGCCCAAAAGAGGGCTAACCCCATAACTGAAAGGAAAGATAAAGACTCAAATGATTTTTCTATTCATGGACCAAATCCAGCCAAAGTATTCTAAGTCGTCATCAGTATGCATGGGGGGGGGATGTGTGTGTATACAGATTCTCGAGCTGCATCCTGTTTTAGGTCCTATATGGATCAGCATCCTATTAATATAACCTTTGGAAATCCTTTTAAGAATGAACATTTTCCTCAAGAGAAGAATGAGGCTGCTATATAAAGGACAAACATAGCATTTTATAGGACACTCTCTTCAATGGCACTTATAGACCCACTCATTGGAGTAAATGCTAGCATGTTTGCTTTCTTTGTCCATGAGAAAGCGCCTTTTGAAGTAGAGATGGGGTTACCTCACTTGAAGCAGTGAGTGTAGAAGTTATATGCTGTTAAGGTAACCAAACCTATAGCTAGACCTGCACAAATCCTGATTTGGTGGGAATTCTGTAGTTTTAAGCAATTTTTATTCCTCCTATTGAAAAATTGGATCAATGTACAAAATGAGGAATTATGTCTGTACCCACAGGACTGTGTGTGCACACAGACTGAAAAGAGGTATCTTTTCTAGTAAGGATCTTCTGGAAAATATGAAAAAGTGGGTAGAAATAGCTTTCACAACCTTACCTGAGGCTTGTTGCTTTTGCATGCATCATCCAAATGCTTATGCCATAATATTGCATGAAACCTTGAACCAGYCTGGAACTTGTAAACATTGCCTACAAAAATAAGAAAATCAAAGACTCTAAATTTGCGGACAGACATATAGTTTCAAGGGATTCTAATTTCTGTGCAGAAGCCAAAGTGCTGAAGTAAACTGTTAAATTAATTTGCATCTCAAATGCTCAAAGAGGATGTTGCTCACATAATAGAGACTATGTGAGGCGTGTTATCCAACAATCCTTGGGTGAAGGGAATATGAGAACTTAAGTGGCCTGCAAAGCTAAGAGGAGTGTATAGGCAGAGAGGCCAAATTACAGCCACAGAAAAGACCACTTAGGTCACATCTAATTTACTCCTGGCTTTCTTCTCATTAAGACTGTTGTGGTTACTGCCAAACTTCTTATGAATGTTTTTGGTATTTGTGAACTTAGTTTTCTTCAATGTCCTATTGAGTTTCCTCTATGCCTTGTTATTTTGTAAATTGTTTCTTGCAGTCAAATGCTTTGTGCATTTTAATCAACACCCAAGAGATGCACTTCACACAGTAGATGCAAATCCATGTCCAGCACCAAAGCTGAAAACGTGGAAAGTGAAGGAAGCCTCAAAAATCTTTATGTTAACCACTCAAAGTACAAAATAACTACAGGGGCTTTCTGATCTTTGGAAGTTTTTGAAGTTTAATCAAGGCAGAAGAGTTATGACACTTCAAAATTAATTATTAAAAATTAATTAATAATTACTTAAAAGGCTTTTTTTGGTAAATAGTTTGATGTTTGAAGAATTTTCATAATATTTTAATTGGCCTCAGTGTAAGTCAAGATTTGATATTCACCAACTTTAAGAAAGCTATTCGGAAATTTGGAGATCAGGGTATGCGGGCACATGGACATGCAGCAATCTCATATCGGTTGGGCAATTTCTGCAAAACTTACAGTAACTGTCAAGATACAGCAATACCTCTGTAGGCACCATAGAAGCACCACAGCATATTGTAGAACTATGTTCAATTTAATTTGTACCCTTCCTTGAAAATTCTATATTGACAATGTCCCTCTTCAGTCTTTTAAATGAGTGCCACTGCAAGTTCTGTAATCTACAAACTCATTAATAGAGATTAACCTACTTCCTGTCACAGAAATATAATGCAGACAATGTCCACCCTGCAACATCTACCTTTGTCAGGGTTATTTAGCTGGAAAATATCAGGATGCTCAGGGTCATCAGGCAGTGCCACCATCCAGCCCACAATGGAGACTTTTTTACCAGGTGTAGATTTATACTGGAAGAGACAGACAGGTCAGTCACAGCTGAGACTGTACTAGGGATTAACTTTTGACTGTAAAAGTTGTGCAGACATATGGCTTAGCCTGGAACAGCAAGTACACTTCAAACACCCTTCCAGATCTGCTTATGAATACGCAATTTTTGTTTTTAGAACAAATTTAAAGCTTACATGTTTTCTTTCAATGCCTCTTAAAGATTTTGCTCCAAAGTACAGAAGAGTTGATCCTGAAAGCATAACCCAGTATCTAGTCCATGAGGAGAGCTGAATCAGAAAGGAAAAAAATTAGGAAAAACTCTGCATATCTCTGACATTTCAAAAATCTATTCACAAGCAAGTCCAAGTGCTACCAAAGTTAATTTCAGAAGCAAGGAATGGARAGTTAGATAAAGAGTGTCTCCTGGTGTAAATCAGCCCAGCTACCTCAATTTGGATGGATGGCTGCGAATACAATCCGTCTTACTTGGGTATCTCATAAAAATATCAGGACTGATTGCTTCACAGCAAAACAGTGTGCTGCCTTCTACTGGACAGATCTTAAGACTTCTGCATTTGATCAATAAAATTTATTGAGATGACATCTCTGCAATTCTTCAAATCTTTTAGCACTGAACAGTAGGGTTGCACATAAAAAAAAAAAAAAAAAAAATCAATGAACTCTACAGAAAACAAAAAATTACCAAATGCGTAGGACCAGAACCATGTGAAACCTGTGAATTTAGGTTAAGTATGAATTACTATGACTTTGGTGCTATGGGTGGATGCCCTGCAGCCTTCCCATTTCACCACGATACTAAATTTCTGCCCTCACTGAAATGCATGCTGATTTATAAAGCTGCTTTACTCTTGCTTTGCTGTCACAACCTGGAGACATTACTTGCAAATGCAGGGAGAAGAAAAACTGCTGTAGATCAAATGACATACAAAGGTTACAACCTTGTTATAACTCAGTTAAAACTTTGAACAGAAAATGATTTTCCAATTGATAACAACAAGTAACATTGTTTTGTGTGGTATCAAGCTGCAGGTTTAATCTAATCCTGGAAACTAAAACAGCCACTACTGAATTAGAATCACAGGAAGAATTAGAATTAGAATCACTTACAGCAGGTTTCTTGCCTTCTTTGAGCAATGTTTTTCTTCTTAATGGCCCTTCCATGGTAATGACTCCTGTGGAACTACCTAATGTGCAGCTGCAGGCGCCTGTTGGGCTGGAGAGACAAAACATTGCCGTATGTATTTGAGCAGACAAATAAGGACAAGAAGCAAGCAATATAATTTAGCTCTAAATATATTTTTCCTGCGTTGCCTTACATACATTGTATCATCTGACACTTGACTCTGTAATATGTATTTTCCAGACCTAGATATCAAATAGGAACCCAGATCTTTGAAAAATAGCAAATCAACAAAAGGTTCTATCCTGGGGGCTTAGACATGAAACAATAAAACAAAACAGAATAAATATTGAGGCCCAAAGTCAAAGGGGAAAAAGGCACTTTTCTATTTTATTCTGGTAAATTACAGAAATGATCTGCATTTCTGGAAACTTATGGCTTAAAATTTTGGCAATAAGAGCTCCCACAAATGTAATTTTATCTTAAAATAAACTTTAGCTATCAAAAAAGAATGTAGGAAATTACCTTGGCTAATTGGAAAAAAGTTGGGAAAACTATATAACAATGCCAAATAATTTATTGTACAGTGATTAAAATATTTTTTCCTTTCCCAGGATGAACATAGAGCTTCCCACATACAACAGTGAGAAAGTGCTACAACTGAAAGAACCCAAGTACAGGCTAAGTAGAAATGTAAACAGCCATTAAGAACAAAACAACCGAAGATTGGTTGATAGGTGATGATCTGTTAGAATTATCTGCTGCTGACCTCTCTTCATTGCCATGTGATTACAGCCCTGATATTTATAAATACAAGGGCCAATGAAGTCTACCAGAGCCAACTAAATCATGTCTAATAATGAATACAAGGAAAAGGACATGTGTATGATCTACCATTCAGTTGTGAAAGGAACACTATTCTGTCTATGAACAAGTATGACAGCGTCATATAAACACGTGCTGGTGAAAGTGATATACACAGCAACACCACCTATGCAAGAACACCACTTCAAACTGGCAGGTGCGTCTTCTTTGCTTAAATGGAATTGCCTTGTCTGTGCTAATGTGTATTCTTGCCAATTCTAGTCTTCTTATAGAAGCCGTAGAAGATTCCAGAAAAGGAAGAATGAACGCAAGCATTAGAATTACTTGACGGTGGATAAACRTAAGAAATGTATTTTAGGGAATAATTCTTCTTTGTGGATTTAATAGCCTTTCACATTTTTATCACCTCATATTTTATATTTCTAGCTTGTATACATTTTTGAAACAAATCTATCATGGACAGGTTAAGAGATTATTTTCCAGAAGCAGGTATAATAGCTGAAATATTGTTCCAAAATTTATTCCTTTACTTATTTATAATGTATGCATTTTTATTCCCATCTAACTTCTTTGAACTTGTAGTGCTATCAGATGTTATTAGCTCAAGTAAAACAGCTGTACTTACATTTACACATTATATCAACATTGCTACAATGGCTGAAGCAAACTAATTTACACAAAATAAAAACTGACTGGATTTAAACTCCAACTAAATCTCAGTATTTGCAGAATACTGTTTCAGGGCCCTATTTTCTTTACTGTTCATATATACTTCTTCACTTCCAACTACCACAAAATTTATCAAGTCCAGGTCAGGTATGGATGCAATGAATGATTTTTGTCCCTCTAACTATGTACAATTTTCCATGTCACCTCTCTTTGGGCTGTAAATGGATTACCTGTTTCTGGAAAGTCCATGTCTTAGTGACTAGCAACATTGGGAGTGCCTGCTACATATGGCATTGCAGATGTTCCCTCTCTTACTTGGGGTCCAAGGTAACACCTCTTTACTGTACAAAATCAACACATCATACTATAGCTCTCTGACAAAAACAGATGTTATGGGTAGCTGTCCTGCAAATCAGGAAATAAATTGTGAGAAAGGGTCAAGAAGGTATCCTTCTAACATCATTATTTGTCACAGACGGCAAAGATGGCCTTCATGATAAACCTGCTTCTGTAATGTCATAAAACCCAAAGTAAACACTAGTTTTCTGCAATATGGAAGCCAGATATAATTAGTTAAATCAATAGCCAAACTGAAATTCATCTGAATGGGCCATACCCCTGCTTTAGCATTAATAGGAATTTTTACAAGCAGCAGGGGAAGACTCCCATGAGTTGATATGGTCATACACGGATACTTTTGGAGAAAAAATACGTTATGCTAGGAAAGCGTAGAGACCCAAATGGAAGTTTTAGCACCATACACTGAGCAAGGTAGACCCTGAACTGTACCTGTAGACACAGCTTCGACTCCTAGGAGAATTCCGGACCGGTACCCTCCAGTTAGGCCCCAGCGTGGCATATAAACGACCCCTGTTTGTGAATGCAAATATCTGATGAGGGAAATTCTAGTCTGAGACTGCAACAGTTAGGGTTTGGTAAACATGACAAAGATAGTTCCCAAACTTTTCGGGTCCATGGGAAGAAAACCATAATAACTTTACAGTGCTTTATTTCCAAAAGTTTGCCATTTTTTCCTAACTAATCAATAATTTGATAAAAATAACTATTGATTTAGGGCTTACCTATGTTAGGGATCATTCGTGAATTTCTTAGCTAAGTCTGTAGAGTGCTCAGTGAGTGTACATGAAGACTAACTCACCTTTCAAGCCCTGACGGCAGCTCCTCACTGAATTCTGAGCTTTCACTGCTATCTAGAAAAAGAGTAGTACAGAGAAGGAATAAGAAAACCACCCAAGGGAAAATACAAAGCCAATGTATGTGGATCACCAGAATAATCTTTATATAGTACCATGGAAATTGCTTACTCAAATCATGTTTCAAAGTTGAAGTCTTTAGAGTTCATGGTAAAATCTAAAATTGGAGGAGGCTTACATGAGCCTTCCCATTTATAATATCTCACTGATGAATGAAGTCATTGTTACTGCTGCGTTTAAATACCAGACATCTACATATTACTTTAATTTTCATTATGCTGCTTTTCCTTCAAAAGCTGAGCACTTCAGGAACACAAAATCCAGTTACTTTGTAAGACAGTATTTCTACCACAGCATCTGTAAGTCGACTAAAGTTATTAGACATGATATCATTGTTTGTTTTCAACAAGCAAGCACACCTGTAACAGAGGATATGCCAGCTGCATACTGCTGCTAGGAGCCATAACAAATCAACATGATGGTATTCACAATGATAGTCCCTATTTCTCCTCCAAGCCCATGACCGATTTGTCCCTCCTTCCCTGGCATAGCTATTTAGCTCATGGTTTTAATTTGCCCAGGACTGATCTTCTAATGCTCAGTATAACACAGTGAGCTGTGCCTGTATTTTCAGAAGTTCAAAGATCATCTCAGTGTCAAACTCTTCTTGGTCAAGTAACAACCTGCTATCCTTCACAGTCTATTTCCTATTCTAGAAATAGCCTGAGTCACTTAAAAAGTGGCTTTCTCTTGTTTAGAACACAGCTTCTCAATCACTTTGGTTTTATTATAATAATTACTTTATTAGTTATAATACCATAATGTAATTATCATCATCCTCTTTCACAAGTTCATTTTATGTTTCTTTTGAAGTCTCAGAGAGCACAGCTAAACTATTCTCCCATCTTCTAAAATATATCTTTAAAATTAAAGTTTTCTTTGTGAAAAGGTAGCTTTCAAAATATATATCCACTTTTCAGTAGCACTTTTTTTTTCCTGGTGAAAGCTGACAAACACTCTGTATCACATAAAGAGCATATACAAAGACAATCTTCCTTCGTGCCACTTCTACCAAAACCATCAGTAGGTAACTGAGGAAACCTGAGATAAAGTTGACTAGGTAGCTGAGCAGCAGTTCTGATCTACTTTCTTCCATGAAAGGGAGCAGTCTTTGCACAGGAGCTAATGATCTTTCTAATTCCCTACTTTTGGGTATCTCTGTGAGCTTCCAGAGCACTGGGACAGAAAAGCAGGAATGTCAGTTCCCCGCCAGACTCTACCTATGGAAAGGCCGTTGGTGAAAAGCGAGTTCAGCGCATGGCTGCGGGCCGGGCTGTGCGACTCCAGGACGCTGTCATCCAGGAGGTGGCGCGGCTTCTCCGTCGGGAAGGTGGCGCTTTTGCTCTCCACTACACTGAACTGACACATCATGCTGGAAAATTGGAAAGAGAAAAATGCAAAACCCCTCTTATGTCATCTAAGAGCAACCCTTGGCTCCTGATACTTCCACTCAGACTTTGCCTTATCAATAGGTTATTAAGTAGCAGGCAATTAAACAGTACTGCTCACGCTTTCTCTCTGCTGTACATATGCTCCTTGACTACCAAAAGAAGTTTCAGATTTTAGTGGTCTTTGTAAGTAACAATTATTAAATTTCTGCAGCTGGGAAGTTTTAAGTTTTTTGACTCCTCTCCGTACAAAACCTGAACACCCTGGGTGGAGGCAAAGGTAGAAAAAAAGAAAAGCAGACCCCAGCTAAGCCACTGCTTAGCGGTCCTTCACTAAGCTGAACTAATACATCAACACTTTATGACCTTGGACAAGTCATGTGAACTTCTTTTTCCCCAACCTCTTAATTGTGAAATTTGGTAGATGCTGAAACCTTAACTTGGGAGCAGGTGCTCTCACTTAGCTGGGTAAATGGTAGAGAAAAATGCTTCTAATCCATATTACCCAGGTAAAACAGTGCAAAAGATCACAACTTTCCTGAATGGTAAGGTGTGCCAAGCAGCTAGCAAGTTTCCTTAGATGTATTAGCAAGATGTTTAAAAAACAAAAGAAAAAAAAAATCAGTGATGCACACCAGGAATCCACAGACCAAAGTGGATACACAGCTTTCAGGTACTGCCAGCATCGGCACTAGCAGAGAAGAGAGTCAGCAAAAATAACAAAGTGTCAAGAGAAAACCTAGAGAATACACAGTAAAGCCTGAAGCACTCTTGCAATACAAGAAATGAACAGGACAGATAGCAGTGTTCTGAAATACCAGGGTGTTCTGCCGCTATGTTAGACCTTTGTGATGCATGAAATTGCCTGTGCATGAGACAGCCTGGAGTACCCACTTGTTCCCCAGGCTGTGACTCTTCCTGTGCCTTGGTACAGGAGGTGTAGGTAGACTTGCTGCTACTGAGGCATCAGGACACGTGGGTCTCCTGCTGAATTTCATAATTGCTGACACGTCAGATGGACCTAAAAGACAGAGATCATTTAACATTGAACTGATGCAAAACCCAGTAATTTCATGGGCTAGTGTGTTTAGCCACTGGTTAAAGTGAATGGTTACAGATAACCAAAAGGCGCTGTTTATGAAGAACCGTTTCTTGTGCATTAGGGTTACACTATCCATCTTTGTTATGAATTCATCTCTATATTCTTGAACTGTCTGGAAGTAATTTTTAAAACAGCTTTGCACAAACTTTTAACAACAAATTCCTACAAAAAGTCTTGGCACCCTTACAACAGCTGGATGTGCCGAAGTGTAATATGCAGAGCCATAAAGTTGGTTTGTACTTCGGGTGTGAGCAGGAATGCTCACACATGTTTTGAATTTTGTTCACAACTCCATGTTGTGAATAAACTGTAAACAATCTGTTCATAGTGACTCACAGCTTGAGCACGTAAGAGAAAGCAGGGGCTTTTCATGTATCTAATGGCCAGACAGATACACTACTTCTCAATCATCTATGAGCTCTAGAGATGTCTCACTGCAATTATTCCTCCTCTCATTTTACAGGTTTTATGAGGCCTCATGGAAAACACGGACAAGCTGTTCTTGTTCCAGTTCCTTGATGCTGTTTCGCAAAAGGCTGGCAGTGAACTTTGCAATACAGTGGAGAAAAACATGGCCTATCATCCTCCTCAGTGAATGCAAGGCTATTCTTGGCTTCACAATAAACAGTTGAGATTTCACTTTTAAACATTTAGTTGTGGCATTGGTGCTTCTAAGTGGGAATAGTGGTCATGAAAGTGGCCGTCTGCCCCCTATCTATCTCCAGGCTTGGTACAGCTCAGGTAGCAGCGAAACAGACTTCCCCCTACATTACAGGAACCACTTCCTGGAGGCTCCAGTGACCTTAGCTTAGTCAGCTTCTGGCCTCTAACCTAAAACCACCCGTTAAGAGGTCGACAGAGACAGAAACTTTGTGATGTGAAAACCGCATACAAACTATCATCAGAATCCTTACAAAAGTTTCTGGCCCCAAATTAGTGATAAACAGAAAAAGAAACCCAAACAAAACCCCAACATTCCAGGACACAGTTTGACAACAGGATGTGAAGGTACGCTCGTAACAGAAACAGTTCTGAGAGGGTGGTTGGTCACTGGAACAGGTTCCCCAGGGAAGGGGTCATGGCACCAAGCCTGTCAGAGTACAAGAAGCGTCTGGACAATGCTCTTAGTAATATAATTTAGTTTTAGGTAGTCCTGCAAGGAGCAGGGAGTTGGACTCGATGATCCTTATGGGTCCCTTCCAACTTGAGATATTCTGTTATATAGGCTACTCCATCTCTCCCCACGCACAGAAGTTATTCATCAATTTCCTCTGCCTTGAACTGAGGATTCATGAGACACAAGAAGAAGCAGGAGAACCAGTAATGAGTTTGTCCTAGTCAGAGGCAAAAAATAATACAAACAGATGCAAGATGCTTTACTGTCCATAGCCACTCTGCAATATAGACTTATATCAAGTTGTATGAAATATAGGAATTAATTCCAAATTACTTGTATTTTTATTTCCCCATAGCCTAGACTCAGGAATTTCACTATGAACTGGGTCATTACTACAAAGAATTGCAAAGGTTTTTCCCTAGCAGTAAGGGGAAAAATCTCATCCACAGAGTGTTCTACACATTTGAGCAAACTGTTCATTGTGCTGTTTCATTAACAACGAAAGGAGCCTCAAGACAAGCAGAAAGAGGAAATTGCTTCTAGCAATAGAGAAGGGCGAAGCGAGTTCATTAGAGGAACCTTCAGTAGCATCATTCATCAGATCATCCATTTAGTGGGACAACAAGAAGAGAAAAGAGTTTGTAATCCTGTTTTCTACCTTATTCCTATATACCATCTTATATAGGACAGCATTTTTGCCTGCCTGTCTTTGCTACCATCACACAATTCAGAATTTGTGAAACATGACAGCAGTAGCATGAGTCACTGGCATATGTGGCTTCAGAGAAGGTCTTATGCTTAAAGGCCACATGCAGTTTTAAAAAAAATGCACTTTTAATCATTACTTGATCCAGAGATTCAACCAGAACCATACGCCTGGGAGGTCGGAAGAGGGCTGAGTACAATGTTCTGCTGCGTTTTCAATTAAAATTTTGTTGCATTTGGGCTGTAAAATGACATTGGAAGCTTTTTCCCTAAAGACAACAGGGTTCAYCTTCCTCTTCTGCCATGGAGGCTAAGCACAAGTTAGAATATAAAAAGTATGAATCCAAGCACAATTAGGTGGGGACTAGTTTAGTGTAAAAACTGTTTGAATTCGTATTTCACCATCAGGTCTGAAAATCTTGTCTGTTGCATTATTAGCAAGAACATATATTTCACTAAAGTCTTTTACCACAAGTTTTCATTACGAATTCTTAAAATTTACGCAGAGACAAACCAAATGCATTCAGAAGTTTCAGAAATCATTACAAGTTCTTTTATTTGAAAACCTCCAGCCCTTCTGATGAATTAGGTTCACAAAAAGGAGTTCTCTACATGCTGTGTTTGTAGTGCCTTTCCATCAGATATTTTTCAACTTGTGAACAGTAAAATACTTAGGACTACTGAGGTACTTACTACCTGCTAAGAAGCTTAAAATATATTGGAACTGAGACCCAGTATGAAGATAGTGGCAGCTGAAAGAGAACTTTCCTGAAAATTATGAGCATGTATCAGCAAGAGTTTAGTCTGAAACTCAGCATAAACTTCAGTGTTAATGAGGCCACTCTGAGGTTACTATCATACCTTGCAATGCATTAAGTCATTACTTGTCCCTTAATTTGGCTGCAGGATTGGTTCRGTTTTCTATCGCTTCCTGTTGTGTCATTCAGCTCTTCCTCTCTGGTGCCAGTTCTAAATCCTGATTTACATTAAGTTCTTTTAAGTGGATGACATTATAGTTCACTGAGAGCTACTGAAGCATTATGTTTAACAAACTGTTGAAACTACAGCCTGTGAAAGAGTAGCAATCTCAACGCACAGCCCTAAGTGAGTACCAGTATGGTGCAGTGCTTTTTCACACAGACATCATGCCACATGTCAAAATAACTGTCAAATTTTCTAATACATAAGAGTTTAAAGGTTTAAGTTTCTCACCGCGGAGAGTCACAGAGCTGAAAGCAATAAGACTGTTTGATTAATTTGATTCTAAGACAATGTTCATTGAAACAAAGCATGGAGACTGCACCAAAACTACTTTATCTAGAGAAAGAACAGCAAAATAACAAGTCTTGTGCTGACACAATCAAGCCATTACAAAATCAAAGTCAGCTGGATTTGACTCCAGGTATTTTAAAGTATTTGTAGGTTCAAATGTTATCACTATCAAAACCTACAAAAAAAAAAGAGATGTCGTCTACCAACAAAAATAGTTCTTTGAGAGTTTTCACTCTACACTCCCTTTTTCTGGAAATTAGACCCCCGTGGAAAGAAGCATGGGGTGAAATTTGCACTAAAGTGAATACAACACAAAGATATTTAGAGACTGATCATTATAACTTGATTTTAGCAAGAGCTTTTATTACCTGGACAGCTTCAGAAAAGAAGTTGTTTGTTAAAAAAAAAATGAAACAAATGATGTAATGCATCTAAAAGGACTGCATATCTCAGATTGAAAATAAGATTATAGAATCAGACTTCAGTTCAGGTTAAAATACTGCCTGGCTAAGGTGAGGTGTGTCAAGGGTGACAGAATTTGTGGAAATAGGTAAAGGAGCCTTAGAACTTAAGCCAACAGTTCCAGCCTGGCTTCCTTGCTATTATACATGGCAATCACAATTGCTTTCATCAGTCCTGTGAAAGGACGTAATGGACTTATTCTAATTCCTAGTTAGGTGTCTTTAGTGAAGATCCTGATGGCAGAAAACAGAATGCTTTGTGGGATAACATGAAGACAGAAGTATCAGCTGTGCTGGTATTACTCTGTCTGGAGTGGCCATTTTCTATGTAGTTCTGCATCTTCCTCATCTCCAAGGCAAGAGGAGGAAATATATACAGTTTGGCTCTGTTAACCCTGTGCTAAGGTA
This sequence comes from Phoebastria nigripes, assembly GCA_035582835.1. Lineage (NCBI taxonomy): Eukaryota > Metazoa > Chordata > Aves > Procellariiformes > Diomedeidae > Phoebastria > Phoebastria nigripes. The sequence continues at coordinate 1,751,413 of JAYKAV010000500.1, read as the reverse complement.
AAAAGAATCTGAGCTTAAAAACTTTTACAAAGTCTTTGCATCTGCTCTGCTGTCAAATGTCATTGAAGAAGAACTGTGAAGTTCAGAGTTCTCGTTAGACAGGACCTGTGCTGCAGGGTACACTCAGTTCAGCAAGAAGTCTGGGGTGCAGAAGGTGTCAGCATGAGTGATGGGGCACAGGGGAGATGACCCAATTTCTGTAAAGGGGTAAGAGACAAGAGAGCCTGTGCCAAGAAGGATGCCAAAGAGAGTAAGTGGTGAGATACTGATGAAAACTGCACAGACCAAGGGATGTTTATGGACATACCAGACTGCTGACCAATTAGCTGGGGAAGCTATGCCTGATACTGCTGATAACAAAATTCCAATATTTAAATTCATTTGAGATTGAGTTATTTTGCCCCTTTTTTTCCAATAAGTGAAGTCATCTGCTACTGCTAACTCTCCTTTTTACTCTCCTGGCTCCACTCCTAGTGCATACTGTTACCATGATTGCTATTCTGTTATTTTGCCTTTCATGGAGACAAAGCACTCTTAAGTAGGATTTTCCAGTCAGCTGGCATGAACAAGGGTTAGTTTGGTTTTCATTATTTCTCAGCATCCTTTTCAAGACTATGCTGACATGCACAAAAATAATGTATAAAAATATTAAAACATTATTAAAAATTTGTTTGCGTTAGGGAACGTGAGACAACTTCATCAGAGTGAGCTGAGTGCTGTTCAGAGATCTGTGGCAAGAACATTTGGAAAAGTTTACACATATCCCAAAGGATCTCACTGTTTTTTCCTTTGCATAATTTTTCCATGAATAATCCTTCAAATGTTATAAATGAATGTTACTTTTGCAATCCGTCAGTAGAACATGTGAACATTTACAGTCTCCAGAGCTTTTAAAAAAAGCAACAGGGTGAAGGAGTTACAGTTCACAGTTTTTCTCCACTAAAAATCTATCAATAAACCAATACTAGGCATCTAAACAGAAAATGAGTTGCATGTTATATGCTGAAAAACGGAGTGATTTTTCAGGAAGGTAAAACAGTCTCAACTACTTGCTATTTTTTGGTGAGCAGCTAAGAAGTAAAACTGATACTTACCAGGTCTGTTTCTAAAACTTAATAAAGACATTCCAAGCCACAGACTCTCTAGTTAAATCTTCGCTGTAAATTTTTACTGTTCTGTTGCCATTGTAACCAAAGTCAGTGGGCGATAATTAAAACTTTCAAATAGAAAGAACTACTTACAAAACACACAATAAAGAACTTAAGAAGAATTTTGTGCACAGAATCAAGAATGACGCAAAAAAATTAAATCTAGAATGATGGCTATTGCAAAAGCATAGTTTTAATTTTCAGAATATTGCTTTACAATTCAACTAAAGCCTATTAATGCATACAACATGCAAGAGACATGTATGTTATGGCTGCTTCTCAGACAAGAGCAAACTAAGAACAACAATCAGAGTCTTTGGCTGAACCTCTCCGTGCTCCCCCAAACCCCAAAAGCTCTGCCCCCCTCCCCCGGAAAACAAAACAAAACAAAACAAACAAACAAAAAAAACCACAAACAAAAAAAAAAAACAAAACCAAAAGAGTGTGTTTCGGTCAGACAAATTGAAGCCTGCCTGCTCTCTTTGGAAACAGTATGCAAAGGCCTGTTGCTGCAGAGGTCAGGAAGATGATTTTGGTTATTGCATGAAAGTACTCTTTTTTTCAAAAGGTCTATGAAGTATTTCTAATACCATGCCCTGGGAGTAAAGGGAACATAAATAGGATTTTGTATTTCTGCCACATGATCCCTGTTGCTGTAATTAGTGGCCTATTCTAATCTCCACCTCCATTCTACGTAACAGCAAAAGGTACAGATATATTTATAAAAAGTAATTTGGAAACCTTCTGCAGTGCATTTTTTTTTTTTTTTTACCCTAAGGACAATAATTGGTATATAATATTAATCTGTCTACTTTGGCAATCAAGAATTTCTAATTCTAGAAATATCATAGGAAGAAAAAGATTAATTCACTGTTTCATTCCAGACTTTACTTTTTAACCTTCCACAAATCCTCATTCTCTTTTCATTTTTTGCATCTAAGAAGAATATGTTAAGACTAGGGAAACATTCAATAGAAATAATGATTAAGATTGCTGCAAATAAACTGTCTGGCTTTGCTGCACTGTCCTTTCTTTCTTTAAGTTTTTCTTTCACTGACAGTCCAGATGAACCACAATTTTCTCAAGTGCCTTCTACTCCTAATATGTGTAAAGAACATCCTGCTATCTGTTTACATTTTCCTTCAAATCATTCTCAGTTTCTTTAATTTCTATCTTCCACTTACCCACCTACAGCTTGTTCTTTTTTCTTGATTCCCTTCTACTTCTCAATGATCCTTCCTTTATTACAGCCTTTAGTGGATTTTCAGGTGAAATGTGCAGGTTTGCTTTCCTAAAGCTTTCTGCTTTTCCTAGCAGAAAACAGCTTAAAAAAAAGTCTAACAACAAACTTCTTCATTTACTAATCCAAAAAAGTCATGATATGGACATTTCCTTCCTCCCTCAAACTCAACTGATTTGCTTTGTGCAAGTAACCTCCCATCCCGAATTTCTTAAACAAGCAAACAAAAAAAAGAGAGATTGAGAGAGAGAGACCTGAGTATGTGGTATTCTTTTGCTTCACTTTACTTGCAGGTTCTATTTTTTAGAACCTATTTTATGTTTACAGGACTCCAGAATACACTTGTTAGGCAATTTATTAGAAGATGTTTCTTCATAGCTCTTATTGTCTCATATGTATCTCCTCAAATCTGTAACAAGAATAGTTTGGCCCAGGTTTCTTTTTTTTTTTTTTTTTTTTTTTAT
>JAYKAV010000500.1:1697393-1748545 GCA_035582835.1 Phoebastria nigripes | reverse complement strand
ACAAATGCTACCACCTACCGGTGCCAAGAATGCTTGGAATAGATACACAGTGTGGTTGTCCTTCGATGTAGTCTTTGCTTTATGTTCAAATTTGCATTAACAAAACCCACTAATTTGAAGGTTAATTCCAAAAGCATGGTTTACAGTGAGGGAATAAACACTGACATGTATGGCCATCTTCTTCAATGTCTATCAATAACAACAATTATGAAAAAGAGAACTTTCAATCACAAGAACATATTAACTTATACTTTTTCTTCCCATAAATTTAAGTATAACAGTGAATCATGCTGGGTTGTTATCTCAGGATACTAATGTCCCTTAACGGGCAAGTACAGCTTAGCCAGGCACAGCTCCGTTCACCCTGTCTCCATTGTTCTTATGAAAAACCTGTGTGCATGTGTGAGGAAGTAGTTCAATCTTCTTGGACCATTCAATTCTGGCTTACTTTTTTTGCTGTAATTGCCAGAAAGGGACCAATTAAGTGATGTGGACACAGAGGGGAGTTTGTTGATGTTAATATATGAAGTGTCAAAACATACAAAATGGACCCTAGAGGACTTTGCCCAGTAGTACTCAATCCAGTATCTCCAAGAGTAGGACTGTAGAAATATGTTAATAATGTAGTGAAAGATGAAATTACAGTATAGGTAAGATCACAAGTTTAATATAGTTAGCAAGGACAACAGCAACAGCAAACCAGACAAGTGCACCAGAAACCTGGGGCACTTTTGTCTGTGCCACTCTATCAAGATCAAGTACAACTAACCATATTTCTAATGCACAGTAAGCACACTTGAGTGTATTTCCTTCAAATGCTTCCTGAATAGAAGTGATACTTTCAATTTCAGGTGTTACTTTTATGGAATCACTAATTGTCAGCATTTGTGTTACTTATACTGCACCAGTGGAATGTGCAAACCCCTGACTTACACTTCAGCAAAAATGTTGAATTTCTTGCAGCTGGATCTGCAGGGTAGTGCATGAGCTTGGATGACATCCATATTGGCAGTGAAGACATACCCATTGTGAGAGCATAGCTGCAGGGAAACTCTGAAGTTTGCGTTCAACAAAATACATTAACCAATCCATCAAAAAAATAACTTTTTGCAGAAATTATTTCAGGTGACTGCTCTGAAGAAAGAGACAAAAAAAAACAGAGCAGAAAAGCCCCTTGTCCTCTGGCTGTTTTATATGTTCTTAACATTCCTAGGGAGTAATAGCTTGGTAGTTAAAATAAGCATCAGTAAACTAGGACATTAAAGAGACTTGTTTGGTAAGGAAGTCACAGAAAATAATAGAAAGTGATAAAGTTAAAAACTGAGCATGATCATTCTCTCCCTGATAACTTTATATTTGCTTTGACAGAATATTCTTTTTAATTTTTGTGAGGTTTTGGTTTGTTAAAAAAAAAAACAAACACAGCACACTAGTTCTGGCTGGATTTAGTGGTTCATAACAACACGTGAATCCCACACATTTGACTGGTATTAATTTCTTTCAAAAATACTCAAATGAGTTGTAAAAATTTGTAGGGAAAGTATCACAGAGGAAGAGATTGGAAACGAGTATAAGTTTGAAACTAAAAAGCAAATTTTTCTGGATGGTCTGTAAACTTTTGTGAAGAAAACTTAGTTCTTCCATTTCTACCTTAAGTACAGCGTAAGAAAAGCAGACACTATGCACATGAAGCAATAACCAAGCACTCACAGGAGGATTAGACAATCCTCATTTCCACAGAACTACTGGCTGCTAAAGCACTTAGCACAAACTATTTATTAGTTGCCAAAGCAACCAGTAAAACAAATGGCAAAACTAAATGTCAAACTTAGTGTTTACACAGAAAATGACGGTGTGGGTTTTTTTTATTGTAAAATGCTGGGACTGCTGTACAGATGTCACTAGTGTAGTATACCTACTTTCAGAGGGTTACAAATGTGCAAACATCCCAGTCTTTCTTCCTTCTGTTTCTACATTTTCTATATTTTTAATTCCTACATGTCACATACTTTACATCCAATAAATCTACTGCTTCTAATTAATTAAAATAAATATTAGAAGTTCTTTAGCAACTGTCAAAGCTGAATGGACTCAGCACAATGGGCTGAATTTTACCCCAATAACAAAAAAGAGCGTAAACCTGTTTCAGATTAATTACTCCAGATTCCTGGTAGGGTAGTAACATAAAACCTCTGGTCTACTTATTCTCCTCTCAAGAATTATACCAAGACCTACTTGGAAAAAAAAGGAAAAAAAGGAGGGGGTGAGGGTCCATCCCTGACTATTGCATAACGAAAACCCCAAAATAAGGGCTGCCCACAGCTGAGGCCTGGCTGTTGCTAAAAAGGACTTCTAAATGCTAACTTTAATGAAGGGGTTCGTTAAAAATCACAGAATCATGAAAACCAGTCTTTGAGTCACTTAGTATTAGATATAATTTTCTGGATACGGTAATTATTTTAACATTATTTTATCTTTTTATATTGTTTTCCAAGACAGGATAAACATGGTATATTTCAGAGAACAAGTAACCGTCTTCTATATTCTGATTAGCACTGTGCCCTGAACTTTTCAAAATAACATTAAGATGATAAAGAACATGCATACGGTTTTCTATACTAAGCTACACTTGGTGTGCAAATTCTAAGGAACTTCAATTGCTTAGAAGGCTAACTTATTTACCATATATTACATTAAATCTTTTGTTCTGGGAAAATGTATTAAGTTATACCTTCCAAAACAATCTAATAGCTGTACCATAAATGCTGGGCACCTCCTAGCCAACACTGCAGGAACACAGATGTCTTTTACAGCTAATTCAACTGGAAACTGTGAACAGTTAGCATACTATAAGCTCTCCAGCTATATTCTCTCTCTCTCTCTCTCAAACCATAGCAAGGCAGAATGAACAGACTTAAGTTGCTGCCAGGGAAGTTGTGTGAATCACACAGTTCCTGAAAGCATACAATTAAAACTGTGTAAAGCTCCTTTTTAAATGCTACTTGCAAGAGACAAGAATCTCTGCAGCGTTATGGAAGGCAGGAAATCTTCCTGTGAAAGAACTATTCACAATTATATATGCATTTGGTAATTAAATGAGGCCATCTTAGCCACTAATATACAAAACATAGCTTGTTGTGAGACATTCACTTTAATCAGATGTCTGCCTCCTGTTCGAATTTACTGGAAAACCAGTTGGCAACCAAAGTGGAAAATGGACACATGGTTTTCTCCAGTACTTTACAAACAGAAATATTGAAGGATTTAACTGTTTTTATTGAGCTTCACACTCATAAAGATACTTTAAGGGGAAAAGAAGAAACCCACAATGTCCCTGGCTAGAGTAAACTGTTAATCTTCTTTTGAAAGAGAGAAAACTGAAGTTGGGTAGAAGATAAAGTCACAATGCTGGGGAGGAAAATCCATTTCCATCAGCAACACAAGTAATTATACTTTAGGACATGAAGAAGACACTATTCCCTGCACTTAAGTCTGTTACAGACTTTGGAATTATTACCATGATATTGAGCTTTTTGTCCATATTTGGAAATACATGGCAACCTATAAGAAGGCAGTATGTCACACACAGAACTCAACTACACTTAGTGCTATTAGCAACGTATTAACTTTTTGACTATCAGGAGAACTGATGACTGCCCTTACGGGCCAAGAACCTTTATTTTACCTTAAAATCACTATATTCAGACTCCTATGCCTTAAACTATTGACTGGAACATTAAACTACTGCCTAAACTATTTTGAGATCATCTCTTAGCATTATAGCTTGCTGACTGCAAAAGATTTACTCCTGGCTCACAATGGCTGAAGTGGAAATAATCTCAAACTATAATTTGAATCCAAATAAAGGTGACTCAAATACCTTCAAATGTGCTATTTTTAATTCTCCATGGTCAAATATCTCACTACTGATATTTTGGTACTTTAGCTTGGAATTATTCAAGACTAACATATGGCTATATTTCTATTTATTAATGTTGTGAAATAAACAATAAATTATTGCCTTCACACTTAGTTAAATTTCAATTTGAATTCATGCTAAGTTACTTAACTAACCTTCTCCAGGAATTAATTTGTTTTTTCAATAAAGTACACTGGATTCCCTTTAGTAGCATTTTTGCAGCCACATAGGTGCAGGTCACTGAAAAATTCATGTGGGTATTACAAAGTGCCAGTGGCATTCATTGTCTAACTGGCAGTAAGTGAGAACTCTCCAGCTGAGCAAGAAATACAGCAGTCCACAAGCGTGTCAAGCTTTCGAAGGAAATACTAACAGAAGAATGAAGCAATAGGAATGACTCAAGACTTGGTTTCTAGTCATCAYATTAATTCTCACTCTGAATAAAGCAACCTTACAGAGCATATAGGGGCAGTGCAGATTCAGAGGGGAAAGTTCACCCTCTCCTAATACTGCCAGTTACCATACGATCACATATTCAACTGAGTAGGTACTACTGGACATTGTCCTGATCAACATTTGTGAACTCCAGCTGAGCTCACTGCAGTATAAAGCCATATTACTTGCCTGGCTCGGGACAGTTCAAAGTTCTTGTTTCCAACTTTGGAACTGTATTTTTAATTGCCTTCCATTACAGCTCTAATCAAGTCTAAGCCCTCAATTAAGAATTACAGAGTATTGGTGATGATCACATACTATGCTGCTATGACTGAAGTTAGAACTTCCACAATCATCCTAATGAAATGTTAACATCAAAACCCTAGTGTAAAGCATTTAAACATGAGCAATACAAAGTGAAAGCCAGAAAACAAACAAGTTCACTTGTATGTCTGCTTTACACATGTAAGATATAATCATATGAGAGGCAAAGACTTAGTTTCAAGTATGAAAAAGCAAATCCTCACAAAAGCAAAATCAAATATTACATGATGTGGTGGGTTGACCTTGGCTGGCTGCCAGGTGCCCACCAAGCCACTCTATCACACCCCCTCCTCTACAGGACAGTGGGGGAGAAAATAAGATAAAAAAACCCCTCGTGGGTCGAGATAAAGGCAGTTTAATGAAGAAAAGCAAAGGCTGCGTGCAGAAGCAAAGGAAAACAAAAAAGAATTTATCCTCTACTTCCCATCAGCAAGTAATGTCCAGCCACTGTCTGGGAAGAAGGGCCTCAGCACTCGCAGCGGTTGCTTTGGAAGACAAATGCCTTAATAACGAATGCCCCCCCGCCCCTCCTTTCTCTTAGCTTTTATTGCTGAGCACGTCATATGATACGGAATATCTGTTTGGTCAGCTTTGGTCAGTTGTCCTAGCTATGTCCTCTCCCAACCTCTTGCCCACCCCCAGCCTACTGGCCTTTTGGGGGTGGGGCGGCGGTTTGGAGAGACAGCCTTGATGCTCAGCAGTGGCCAAAACACTGGTGCATTATCAACACCTTTCTAGCTACAAATACAAAGCACAGCACTATGAGGGCTGCTACGGGAAAAGTTAACTCCATCCCAGTCGGACCCAATACACGTCTGTACAAAGAAAGTGTTAATTAAGAACTCCTTTTGAACTTACCTAGTTAAAAAAAAAAAATTCTTCCTGTGAACTACTTCCTTATATTTTACACAGCAATTAATAATACTGAGCTCTGGGGCGGGGCCGGGGGAGGGACAGCGCCTTCCTGAAGAAATGTTTTCTTCCAAATTATTATTTCTGTAGATTCTATTCCTTCTTCCTTAGAACTGTACGGACTGAAGACCAGGTCAAATGTTTATCTGACTCTGGGAATAGCATTCACGATCCTTAGACAAATGAGAGGTTCCCTACAAATGTCTGGCCATTTTACACTTAGAAAGGGTTTCCCAGCAGCCAACATGAAGAGCTCAGAGGCAGAGGAAAAACACCCTTTGTTATTCTTCTCCTTTCATATTTAGCATCTTCCTTTTTCTTTCTCTCTTTCATTCACTTTGTGTCTCTCTCATTTGCTGAGAAGAAAAGACATTTTGAATGCCAAATGAAATTGCTTGTCAGATGCGGTCTGGACCCCTTGGGTTTTTCACATTCACATATGGTTTAACATAATGAGACAGAATATCGGCCATTCAGGTTTAAGAGATTAAAATAGAACAGCTTTTGAGATAGTGGCTCCTGTAGTAGTGAGTACATTTCACATAGTCTGATGTTTGTTTAGTCTGTTCATAGAAATAAACTATGTTGGTACAGCAGATTTGTTTTGGTCAACTTATGGATGGTACTGCAGTTTTTTAGATGTTGCTAAAAGCTATTACAAATCTTTTGTCCTCCCGCTTTACACAATGAAATTGTCTCAAATTTATGTGTTAGTTCACACACAAACCTGAAAGGAGAATTTCCTATATTCACTGCATTGATTCATTTGCACTGAAAGAGTGCTCTTCCTTCTTCACTTATTAAATAATAATGAAAATGCAAGCATTTGTAAAAAATCACACAATCTCATTTCTGTTCCAATGCTAACAAACACCCTGTGTTATCCCTTGAACTGCAATTGTTTATATACAAGTCAGCAATCTTTATTGAGGACTCATGCTACTGATAATACCTCTGAATTACCAGGTCTGGCTTCTGGACAAAGAAGCTCACAGCAATACTACTGGGAATCATGGTCCCTCAGTAGACTCTGATATGGTAACATGGTTAATGGAAGACTTCATATCAATACTGGTAATCTTGGCAATTTCCACTGGTCAGTTCCAGGGATTAATTTTAGATGTACTGTGCTCTAGCTGGGTTTTTAATCTCAGCAGAGGAAAGTCCAATGCTACCTATTAAAAATGAGAAACCTACTAATAAATCACCTTAAAAACGCACCTCTTTGCCATCCAGGTAAACCTGTTCTCCAGAAAGGCAAATAACAGTACATCCCTCCTCTAATCTCTGCAAATTAAGTCTTACTTCTGAAATCAAATTGTTTTCATTCATTTAAGATCAATGGATTTGTTTTGCCTAGTCAAATGAATGCTGATATGTGTGAAATCAATCTTGATATGTGGGATTTAATTTGTTACTGTAAGAAACTCTGAGGGTGAATATCATAAAGGAAGAAAATTATGTAAGACAAAGGACAGTGCTAACCCAAGTACAAGCTGGCTATGTAGAAATTTGCAATAAAAATCAGATCTTTTACAACTATCAGAGGAGTGGTGTTCTGGACCAAGGGTGTTCTGAAACTGGGCATATGCATGGAAAGAGATCAATTCTCTGACAGCCCTTACAAGATAATTCTGTAATTGCAACAAAAGTCCATATTTGAAACTGATTAATTCCTCCAAAACCCCTCTGATATAAAATGGGTTTTCCCATATACTTCCGTGGAGGATTTCTGTAATTAAAATTATTTCCTTACTCAAATTTTGAAATGAAGTTTTATACCTGCAAGATCTTCTTTGGAGGAAACCAGTCGAGGAGAGCTGTTACCTGGCTCAATTCTTAATGATAATCTGGAAAAACAAGTTTTTAGAGAAATTAACAAAAAAATTTTCTCAATAAAAGTTGAAAGAAACTGAAGAAAGCAATTATTTTGGCAGTGGTAAGCAGGAATTCTACTTTGTTGGAAGTGTAGTTATTTATTTTGTTATGTAACAAAACAATAAATTTTTTAAAGTAAATCACTACCTGTTAGATCCAAGAAAGAAACTGTGAGGGAAGTCTATGAAAACAGAAATGGAAATTGATATTTTATACTCCCTATCAGTGTAAAAACATAAGTTCATACAGTCTTTCACCTGGAAAAAAAAAAACCCTCCAGAAGTTAGTAAATTTAGATACAAACCTAATAGCAAACATTTTATTCCCTCTGTGCATGAAAAGTGAATTTATTCTGTTATTATATGGAAATGTGCACTCAGAAACAGCTATTTTGAAATATTAGTTACTATGACTTATAGAAAAGGAGTGTAAGTGGGTAAAGTGACCAACATTTAATAATAAAAGAAGATAATTAGAAGAAAGTTATAATATTATATGCCCCTCTGCCTCACTCCATGTGTTTTATGATGCACTCACTGCTGCCTTATCTCAGCACTTCAACACATGTCTTGATCTTCCAGTGCATATGACTTCTGCCACGTCTCAAGTTTATGCACTCTAAACTTGACATTCACGGGTCCTTTGTTCTGTACCAGTTTGACAAAAAAGTATGGACGACTACAATGTTAAGTAAATTTTAATGGAATAGGCATAAGCCCAAAGGAAATAACTGCTGTCATTGCACAGCATTAAACACGCAAAAAAGTTGTGAAGGTTTCAAGCTACAGACTGCAGTACMCCGCTGTGTACAAACACCAGTGAAAGTCTTTTTAACTTTAGATAAAACCGTGCAAAGGGCCAGGGGGGGAGGAACCTATGACAGCATTTCAAAACATCACGTATGGCTTAACTACCACTTTCCTTGCTACCTTGTCTTTCATGTACACAGTTTTATGGGGAATGCCTTCCAGTCCATTCTCTACAGTATTCAAACATTGTCAACTATGTTTTAGTGTGAAGTCAGTTAAGAAACCTATGGTGCCTTTTCATGTTTTAGAATTTCTATTCTTCTGATAGTACTAGATTCTTTTAACTATCCAAAGTAAAGTATTTCAAGTAGGTAATGAATCATTCCTTTCCAGACTATCTTCTCTTTCTGTCAACATGATTTCCATGACCAGGAAGTGGTAACACGCCTCTCCTAGAAGCCAACAATGAGAAAGTTACAATAATATAACTCAGTGCACAATTCAAATGTTAATCATATGGGAACTCCTTTCAGTATGGAAAAATGGCAAAAAAACTTAATGAAGTCTTTCCCTGTCAATAGGGCCCTACTGTGTGAATTTATCTTCCATGCCTGTAGAAATGTTCCAGTTGCATCCCTTGCACAGTAGTTACTCCTTTGTTCATTTTTAAGGCTGATTTGTTCCTCACTATATTAGAGGTTTATTGTTCCCATGCTGTGAGCTTGATTTTTGCGCAGAAAGCTTTTTAAAAAAAATTTTTGGTTTTAAGAATCTCCTGCAGAACTGTGCTATTTACAGATACTGAGAAATTTGGGTATTAAGCTCATTATACTGGGTTAGCTCATATTTGACAAACCAAAGTCCTTATGCAAAACAGAACACTCATTTCAACTTGTTTCACATAACAGTTGTTCTGCAAACAGAAGCAGACGACCCTTCTCCTGCTAACCCATTACTGTTCCACTATTGCTAATTTCTTTCTTCTATTTCTGTCTGTACAAGGGAGCTGTTGCTTTGAGGAACTCATCTCTGATGCTCTTTCCTTATCCTGTTATCAAATAAATTACTCAGTTTTATTTGTCCCCTGTGGCAACAGCCACAATTTATTTGGTCATGGTGGAAACATTTGTCTAATAAGCCCATTGCAAAAAGATATGACTGCAATTCAGTTCATGTAAGCAAACAGCTTCTCCCTTTTACAGTGATGTGATTTGTAATGCATTCCTCCTGGAAATTTCTTGCTTTGTTAGACTAAAAGGAATTTAAATCTATATGGAAGGATTACAGACTAGACCCTTATTCTTAAGCATGCTGAACTGAATCGTGCTCATTAAGCAGGTCCAGTCTATCATTTCAGATAACTATTTACAGAATCAGGTATTTTTCAGAGCAATTGTGGCAGGACTACCTCACACACCTGAGGAGGCCACAAATCACTTGTCCAACTTTACATTTTTTATCAACTTAATTAGCTTACTTATCAAGCTCCAAGACCCAGTACAACTCTTAAATGTTTGAAAAACAGCACAGGTGAAATACTGCCTACAAATATGTACATAAAGGGAAGTGCCATGACCTGCTATCAGATTTAAGGCAAGAGCGTTCTTATACCTTCTTTGGTGACCAGAACAACGGACAAAAGCAAGTAAGATCAACTTCCATGCACCTACTTGTACTATACTATTTCTCTCTTTCTGTTTAAAAATATTCTTGTAAAGAAGAAAAGGGGAAAATAACAGCAGAAAGTAAGACCTAACACCTTTATGCTTTTAACAAGGTTTTAGAAAGAGGCATGGTATCATTATACAATCTAGAAAGCACCCGTGGTGTGTGCTGCACTTAAAAGTTCACTGACAGAGCAACAAGTGAGTCTTCAGTGCTATAAAATGAGATTACATCACTCTCCACTGGTCATCTCTCTAGAAAATGTGAAGTTAGGTAATTTTGTTTATCTGTTTGGTTATGTTAAAATACACTCTGAAATCTTAGCCCTTGCTAAGTCTCTGACAGTTTGGTCATTGACTTCAACAATGCCAGAATTCTGCAATGTTTTCAAAATAACAAAAATGCAATTCAGCTATTCAACTTAGGAAAATACAGGCTTTATTAAAAGAACAGCAAATAAATATGAGCCTGAATTTGAGTTTTGGTGAATATAAAATACTTATGCTGACATGTTTAACAAAACATTTAAAATAAACTGTGAGAAAAGGGAATATATTCTGACAATGAGATGTCATTCCTGGACCACCTACTCTCCTCTTCCCTCTCTCCCCCAGAAGGCTGGAAACAATCAAAAACATTGTTATTTCAAAGAAGAGATACTGACAGCACAGTTTCAACCAGTCTTGGCTTGTTTGTCACCACCCAAATTCATTTTTGCAATTCCTCTGACACTGCCTTTTCCACTGAGAAGCACAGGTTACATGCATGCACACCCATGCTCATCTGCTCTCACCTCACTACATGTGCATATCATTATGCCCGCAGCATAAGCAATGTCTCCCAAATAGCACTCACAGAGTCAGAATCTTTGGCCCCTCAGAGGCTCAGTGTGATACTACCAATAGGTCTGTGCAGACTTTGACACCTGATGTGCTTACAACCAACATTCATCATTCATACCCATCACATACCAAATTATATTCTCACAGCTCACTGTCCCCAATGATATTCACTAGTATTACTACAAGTAAAAAACTCCCTTTGTTCCAGCATGCCTAATAAACCACTCATAACTCATAAAGACATTCTCTTTTTTGTGTTTGCACCTGTATATGATCAGAAATTCATCTTATGAGTCACTATATTCATTCAGTATCACAGCACTGTTAGAATTTTTTTTTTTTCACCAATTCTTTTCAAAAACAAAATCTTTACGATGGTGAGGAAGCCTAGTCTTAGTACAAGGTCTAAGTGCTGACATACGAAATTTCAACATTCCAAAATTATACAGCAAGAATTCAGCTAAGAGACATGCCAGGATAAGTCCTAGATTTCAACCTCAGAAACTGCCCATTAGAAACTGAGATTCCAAAACTGAGGAGTTAGTATTAACAATCCAAGGTGAAACACAAACTAAAAGAAAAATCTCTAGGAAGAAGATCAGCATAGAGATTTACTGAATTAACAAACCACCAATTTACCTTTGGGAATTAAGACAAAGCTTTTAAAGAACAAGGCATAGGGAGAGTATGTGAAGGCTTTGTTCTTGGATAGTGAAAAGATGACTTAAACAATTTCTTTTTTTTTTTTTTAAAGCCTGATACTCAGAATATTTTCTGGAACGTGTTAGGGCTGATATGCTCTGTAAAGTAAGCTGGACCTCTATCCCAACCTAGTCTTAAATAACACTCTGCTACTGAGTGCCGACATACAGCTCATTTAAGAGTAACCTTCCCAATAAGCAGGAAAAGAGGAACCTAACATAATGCAGAAAATAAAATAGGTAGCCAGTCTTGAACATAGTTCTGTTTCATGGGAGTATGCTCTCCAGTACAGGATGAAACTTCTGCTAGGACAGTAAAGCTACTTTTACCCAATTCTAATATTAAGCAAGTGAATGAAGACAGAGAATAGCCTTACACGAACAAGAAATTTAGCTCCTCCATGAGGAGGTTGAACAAAACTTATTCATCTTTCTTGAGACAAGGAAGATCTAAGTTGCAATAAAGCAGTGCAGTCCTCAAAGCTGTCACTCAGGGCATTTCTGACCAGTATTTGTGTACGAAGCAAAACGGGTCTGACATATCTGGAACATTTTGGGCTGCCTGCATAGCACTTAAACAGTAGGTCCAACAGTTTCTGGAAGCTTCACTGTCCCCGAGAATGTCCTGTGGAAGAGGCAGCCAAGTCACAATTATAGCTATCGACCCATATGGCCACTGGGTCGCTAGAAATCTCAGACTAACAGTGAAGGTTCCCCCCTACCCCTGCCTTTGACAACAATTCTTGGTGGAAAAGGTCCAGGGAATATAGGTGCCTGGGAGGCCTATTTAAGATGGACTGTGGCCAAGGTTCACTGTTGTAAGTACTAATATTTTAAGCACCTGCCATACAATTCCTGTTACCATAAGACTAAAAACAATATGGTGCAGCTGGCAGTTTTATAGCGCCGTCATTGTTACGAGTCAGTATAATGTTTTAATTGCCTATTAATTTCTCTTGGATGCCTTCCCATAGCATCCTGCCTAACTGAATCTAAATTTGAACTCATTTTTCTGTAAATCATCTTACTAGCATATTGGAATATCAGTGTCTTGCCTAATATGCTCTAAAGAACTGAATTATATGTATAGATAGCAGCCTACAGAATGGGATTCCAATCCTGATTGTCCTGTCCAGATAACATTGTAATACAAATAATAGCCTTCAAACTGGCTTTACTCAAAGAACAACCATGGAGAATACCAAGGCCAATTTAGACCAAGAACAACCGTGGAGAATACCAGGCCTGACCTAATGATACTAAACAGTCAGCAAAAAAAATTGTTTTGGAACTGCTGCAAGGCATGGCAGGTTAGGAAAGGATGTAGCATGGTGCCACAATGTTTGGATAGCACTGTCTAGCTCGGGGAAAAAATGCATACCTGGGGACAAGCACTCTCCTCAGATCACTTCTTACACTCCTGGGGGAGGAAGAAGACCCTGCGGCAGCTGCATCATGGTATCTCTGAAGCCCATTGGCTGCCAGTGATGCCCTGAGATAACAATGATGGGCAATACATTTTGGGTATAATTGGAAGGAATCCTGATGCTTTAGGTCCTATTTTTGCCCCCCTTAGTCTTGTAACTAGCTAATGTTATAATTTCTCAGCTTCTGCAGAGAACAGTATATGGGCTGAGCAAGAAAAATCTATTATTTTTAGGATATGACATCATTGTCAGGGGTTTTCTGGAGTGTTCCTACTTGCTGACAAGCACGAACCTAAAGCAAGCAATTGGACTGGCACAAAAAATTGTAGAGAAAAGCTTTGTTTATATAAAGTGGCTGCCAAATTTTCCTTTTCAGTGTAATTGAGGTTCTCATTTGGCGAAATGTGTGTTGGGATCCTGCCAATACATTTTAGGGCAACTATCTAAGCCTCTCTCCCTGACAGCCTGGTACTGAGATAGTTCTGTTCTCCCTGCCAAAGGTCAAGCATACATCGCTTCAGAGTACACTAATGCTGTCCCTGGCTCAAAAAGAGCAGTCACTGGAAAGAGAAAGAGAGAGGAGATTCTTTCCCACTATAAAACTTAGCACTCTCTGCCTTTTTAAGGCTTACAGTTTCTTCTGGCATGGGACCAGAAAATGCTATGAAACTGAAGATCCATTAGGGAAAACTGAGAGGAAAATGTGAAATCAAATATTCAAAACAAAATCCAAAAACTTCTTATCGAATACAAAGCTGGAAGAGGAATGAGAGTTCTCTTTAAGGGTACTTGTGATGAGTTTTGATGAATACAGACTTTAATTTAAAGCTTTATTCTGATGAAACAAACATGGTAGAAAAAGGTCAAAGTTCCCCAATGTATATAAACTGCAGCAACTTTACTATGCTAAGAATCAAATCTTTCCCTCTTTTTAATACGTGTTGTGACTTCAGTCCAGTTTTTCCTTGCCATAGTGAAGCCCACAGAGAAAACTGTTAAATTTGATTGAAATATTCTCACAAATAACTAAATCAAAAGAAAAAGTACTAAACGATCTTTAAGACACATCAAATACCTTCCAGCGTTATCAGCAAGGCTGCTGCTGAAGTTAAAACGATTTTCAAATTTAAACTGGAATTACTCATGACTTGTAGTTTTTCCAAATACTATGTTATAGGATCATATACTTACAGAAACCACTTGTTTAATCTATTTTTCCTAAGATATTACAGTTCATGAAAGTTATTGTATATATAATGTTAACATTGATGAATCATCAGGAAACTCCATCTAGAAATCAACTTAAGCAACATYAGCAGTTTCTTGAATCCAATCCAGGGGCTGTAAAGCCTATACTAACTACAATTCTTCATCTTTACCAATTACTACTGTTTAATGTTCGCAACTTTAATGAAGCATGGAAGTATGTGGGAAATTAGTAAATAATGACCACTTGTTAAATTTTAACACTGAGATTTAAATCTCAGACTACCCTTAACACAAGTCTTGGACTGCCTGACCTTTTCAAAAGGCTGTGCGCAATGCTAATGTTCAATATGCATCTGTTGCACAATGCATCTCTATTTGTGTATGTGAAACATACACAATGTCATGAGACTGAGAAAAGGAAGAACATACGCATTCTATCATCAGTACTCTGGCAGGAATTCTAATTCCATGAAGCAAATAAATTTTGCTACAGAAACATCATACGAACACATCCTTTTTCTCCAAATAATTTTCCTACAGAAACATCACTATTCTTAGTACCTGTGATCAACCAGACACAAAAGCACAAACCTATCAAAACATAGCCAAGTATGATCTTTTGCAGTGAACTACCCAACGCTGGTTCAGCTTCTTTTGCTGAAGTTTACCCCAAGAAGGGGACAAATTTTGGACATTTTCTCTCTATTTGAAGTATGTCCTGATAATACTCGGAGAAGTTCCAAAAATGTACCTTGTCTGAATGGTTTTACTTTTAGAATTATTCTCTCAGGAAAAGCAAAGTTCCACACACATTTATCACAAGAATCCATATCGACAGATTTGGCTGAGGAATAGTACTGTATGCACAGTGGCCTGAACCAGAGCTAAGTGGAACAGTTTTGGCAGCTGGAGTTAACACGAACTGCAGTTATGTTCAAAATCGAAGAGCAAAGACAAATCACTTGACTCATGCTATGCTCAAACATGTGGTTTTTTGTCTCTGTTATGGTGACACCTTTTTTTCCTGAACTGTCTCAGTAGGATTTTGTATCTGTATGCCAGCAATATCAGCTATAATTGCAGAGAGATGTAGAATGGTTAGGGTAGGTCATTCTTTATGCTTGTATGTACATGACCCCTCACTGGTAATACACAGTCTTCTGATTCAGTGAATCTGCTCTTTTCTTTTCACAAACACTAACTGGTAGCCTTCATTTCATTAACTGATCAAGTTTCAACTTAAAATTATTTAATTATTTGTCTCACTACTCCGACTAAGAAGCCGTTCCAGAATTCCATTACTCTGATGGTTAGGAACCATATTTCAACATTTAGCTTCTAAATTTTTGTATTCATTTATCCTTGTGCTACCATTACAATTTAGTTTAAATTGCTCTTTACCCTCCATATTTTCTCCTAATTGTGTTTACAAATAGTGATTCTATTACCTAAACTTCTCCTTTTCTAGGCTAAAGCCAAACCTAGTTCTTTAAGTCTGGTGTTACAAGACAGACTTTATTCACCTGATTGCCCCAGCATTTTTTTAAACCCAATCTAAGCATGGATGGCCAGAATTGTGTACAGTACTCCACATAAGGTCTTACCAGTTCCTTTTGAAGCAGTACTAACGATTTAATTTTTTATAGAAACACTATATTTGACAGGGAGTAGGGATGAATTTGTCTTTTCACGGCTGTATCTCACTTCTGACAGACATCTACTGATCAACACCGCAAATTATTGTTAGAATAAATATATAACATTTTGATTTTTGTGTCACTCATTTTAGTCATCAGGTCATCTGATTCTTCCTTTGTGATATCCAAATCATCTTCTACTTCAATGAACCCTTCCACCACTGTTTTATTAGCCTATGGTCTAAGTATGAACAAATTCTGAGACAAAGTTCTTAATGGAAATATTTAATAAAACTGGTAACAAGACTGGTTTTAAACAAGTTCATTAGCAACCTTGCTCTCCAAAACATATTCTAAAATCTTTCATACCACCATCATATTACTGAACATCTGGTTGCCTTGAATAATTTTAACTCTGTTCACCTAACTAGCAGTACTATATTTGTCAACAGCTAATTATATAGCATTGCATCTACCCCGGCTGAGTTATTTAAAACCTTGGCCACTAGACCTATGATTTAATGTGCTAGTTCTTTCAGAATTATTGGCCAGGGATTATCGCCGCCTCTAACTGGAGCACATTCACATATTGACCAATGTGCTCTATGGTGTCTATTTCACACCATTGTGTGGGTTAGCTCTTCTCCACCTCTTTTGTAAGCAGTGCTTTAACATGCTTAAACCCCCAAAACCGTCAGGTTTATAACTTAAGTACCAGCTTATTAAAAATAGTAATTTGAAATTGGAAGATGTTTTTAATGTATTATTTACAATAGCATAGAGTCAATCCTGGACATCTTGGAGATGTCTTTAGGGTTTCTGAACAAAATTCCCAGAATACAACCATCATGTAATAGAATAAAGACTAGATTTTCATCTGCTTTTAACTTTTACAAAGATATTTCACTTTGGAAATCTAGTTAGAGTCATAAAGGAAGACTGTCATTCTGGATTTTACTCAGGCATCCTGGTATTATCAGCTCCATTAATAAAATATTAAGAACACCAGACAAACCCCAAAACATCTTCAGCCAATGGCTTTCTGTTCAGCTCTTAATCAAACTTACAGCCAAGTGATCTTTCCATTAAATTCCCCAAAACCTGAAGAAAAGAATAGTACTTACTTATAATTGTCATCTTCTACAAATTTCTGAAGTTCTTCAATGTAACGGACAGACTTCAAATACTTTTGCACATGGGGCAATGTTGTAAGATGATCTGTGGAGTGTTCAAACAAAAAAAAGATGAACATTCATATCATCCAAAATTAATTACTCTTGCAGGTTTTCTTTTCTGGTTCTTATGGTTATCTTAATGGAAACAGAGAATTTGAACCTTCCTAAAGAATAAATCAGGCAGAAATATTACTTTGACTCTAAGAAGATGTTAAAGATTTGATTGAACAAAAGCGATGTTCAGCTGTTAAAGAAAACACAGATGCATTTCATCATCATGAAAGCTAGTGGATTTTATTATATGCTATCTCACAAGTGGAAAAGAGTTATTTGCTGCAAACCCTGCTTGAGTTTTGTGCTCACTGTTCTGGGGGAAATTAAAGCCTGCAGCCATGGCTGTTAGTGATTCTCATATGAACACGAAGTGAAGAAACTTAAAAATTACAATGCTGAATACCAAGAAAGAAAGATGCTAAGTTCAGAATGACAGAAAAATCCTTTGACGCACGGTGCATGGACAGGAACACACCTTGTAGTATCTAACTTAACTTTTATGCTCTCGTAAAGACAACTGTTTTAAAGGCACCTGTTATTCCAGAATATTGTTTCTTCATGGCAATATTTTAATTTTCATTCTGATTTTAACAAAAGCACTCAAAATTAATGCATAGCAATGCTGGAAGCCGCCAAAACTGTAAAAAGGAAAGGGTCAATTAAATAATGAGGCTTCTTTGTCATTCAAAGTATTCAAAGACAAAATGAAACTCACAATAAGAACACGATAGCTGAATAATCTAGCTATTCAGAATCATACATTATTACTCCTAGTCCCTACCTTTAAATACTTTATAATACCAAAGTTGACAACAAAGGACAAGGGCTGGATACTTACACATACACAAGTAACTTCTCACTTAATTTTCTCACAATCTAACATTTAATTTTTTTCTATTCAAAACTCTCCAAAACTGTAGCTGAATTTATATAATTGTACAGCTGCTCTCAAAGTTTTCCAGCTTGTTTCATGTTTAAGCAATGAAAAGTCATGCTAAGTCACCAACAGTACGCTGAGTATTTGTCAAGACCCCAAAAGCAGCACATTTCTTGACCTAAGGCTTCACTAACAGGTTAGAATTGCAGAAATGAATTTTAGAGTAAAATCTTGATAACAAAAAGAAGCAGCCCCCTCACGTTCCTCACTTCATCAACAAGTGAGGTATGTGGAAGGGCTTAACACACAATTTAACAACTGTTGTATAGATTGAAATATTTGTATTTTGTTTTGTAAATGTATCATCAGGATACTAACATAAAATGATAATGAAATTAACACATTCTACACTCCAAAGACATCATATCTACTGCAAAGGAAAGGAAAGATATTAAGATAATTCTCTCTGACTGCCGCTGGTGGAAATAGAATATAACCCAAATGTAATAGCTGTACTTGAAAGTATGTAATTTATAGTCCGCATATAGCCGTAAACTCTGCCCAACTTCTGTTATAGCTCTTACAATTTAGAATACATGCTTATTGCCTAATTTACTGGTAAGATTGAAACTGCACAGAAGTGGAAGCTACATCACTTACTAGTGTTCAAGTCTACCAACGTTAGCCTCTTGTGTTGCCTTTACACAGGGCCAAAACCTGCTTTCACAATGTTGTACTAAAGAAATTTTAGTTAAGTCTTAACAGGTATAACAAAATTTACCAACCATAGTTACAGGAGACTTGCATATCAGCTATTATTCGGAGAATATTGTTCATTTGATTGGATCTTTGTTCATTCTCCATAATGCTGCCTGAAGCGGGATACGCAGAATCAATGTAGATTAAATCCAAGAGATAAATTCCTGAAACAAACAAATCAATCAACCAATTCATCTAGTGTTTCAAACAGAAATAGTTGCATAATTTCTAACGAATATAACAGCCAGCAACTATGTACTCCCACTGTGGTCTGGGCCCATTAAACATAGGAGAGCTTGGGATTTGCATGTTGAAAAATTTCATAATTAGCGCTTGAGTTCTATGACACCTCTTAAAAAAAGGACAGAAAAGATTTTGCTCATGTGCACTTATATAGGCTAGTATCTACTATGAGCAATTTGCAGGACCATAACAAGGACACTAAAAAAAGAAAGAGTGACAGCTGCCACGAACCAGTGATGACGGTGCAGGCAGTCTGCGTGGAGCTGACAGCAAGCACAACAGCCTCTGGCCACAACGAATAGAGTTTAGCACTGCATTGTAGTGCCTTCTAAGTCTGCCACTATTTACTACATTAAGATATTACTGCATGTTTTGGCTGAGGCTCCAGGCTGCATTTGCTAGAAGACAATAGGAGATGATATTTAGGTTTTGATTATGTGAGGATTTAAAAAGGCATAAAGAAAAGGTTTTTATTTATTAATTTCTTAATTGAAAAAATGGCATAGTTATTTGCCTAGGCCTGGATTTCTCAGTAAATACAGAAAGATGGTGATTATTGTAGTTGCCAGAAATGCTGGTTGTTCTCATTTGTATTGCACTTTTCCAAAGCACTGGCTGACTAGACAAAATGTCATTTGTGGTTGGTAAAGAAGCATATTATATACAGAAGTCGTGTGTGGCAAGATGTCAGCTATCTTCATCAGCAAAAATATACCTATATCCAATGTTTGGTAGGCAGGTATTTTGCAGAGTTAGTCTCTGTTGTATGGTACTTTTACCTTTACAAATTACATAAGAAAGAAAAAGGCAGGCTTAAGGCTGAAATGAATTCATGATTCAGCGTAACATTTCTTGCATCGTACCCAACTGCTTTTTATCAACACATGCCATTCACACATACCATTATGATTTGTAGCAGGCTTCTTTTACAGCCCTAGAACAGTTAGAAAGCAATCACAAACAAAGGGAAAAATACTGACTGGGAAGTACACACAATATACAATCATCAAGTTTGAGAAAACTGAATCATCACGGAGACTGCCTAGAAAGTTTTAGTTTTTAACTCTGGAAAACCGAAAGATAATTCTGCAACAGTCTTGCAAAACTCATGAAAGCATAATGCAAGGCTCATCTATTTACTTCAGTAACTAACTGAATGCATTTAAATGAAGATGAGGAAGAATAACACTCTTGCCTTTTGTGAGGATACTTTAATCAGTTTTAGTATTCAATTGTATGAATGCAGAGAAGGAGTACAGAGCCTCTGAGTGTGTGTGTAAAATTAATTTATTTTAGGACTTCTAGCTATGCTCTCTGTTGATGAGGTCTTGGGTGCAGATCACAGGAAGGAACAAAGTCGTAACACACAGTACTTCATCTCTTAGGGAAGAGGAATAGTTAGTCTGCTGAGGCAGAGTTATAACAATACACTTCGTCATCTCCAGTGTGTCCTTGGCCACAGGGACACTCTGTGACTAAGACCTCCTGAAATAAGTGAGGGCAATCACTGTATAAAGGAGACTTGCTAGTCTTTTGCCTCTTCATGGAGCCATGCGACAGCCAGACATACCCAAACTAGACAATACAAGAAAGAAAGTGCAGCTTCATCCATTCTTAACATAGGTTTTACTTTTTTTTAATTAAAAAAATCCCGTAACTGCACGCTTAATCTGCAGGAAATACAAAGTGCTTAGATTTGTAATCATATAACTTTGAACACAGGTTTATAAGCAATTTATACAAAATTTATACAAACACAAAGCCATTGCCAGTAGCAATAAATAATAATGAAGTGGATGCAACCCAAATACTGTCATACCACTTACAGTAGAAATCCTTTATATGCAGTCCTCGATATTCTTACTTCTACTGATAAAACGAAGTGCAGATCAGATTCTGCTGAATGTGCATTTCAAAGAGGAAACCACAGTTTACACAGTGAACTTAGAGCAAAATATAACTAAGTTCTAGCAGGACTAAATCAATCTTTTTGCATCTCAAAACTTAATGATTCTGTATGAATTAAAAAAACACGACCCAAAAGACCTGTGCACAACGGTATGTGTCACTTGCTATGATTCCACTAAGCACTCCAGATAGCATGAAAGCTTGGACCAATGGAGGCAGCTCAAAGCGGTAGTCCTTTACCTGATTTTCAGACATCATCTAAAGACAACCGCTAGCTAAATGTGGGGACATATTTATCAATCATGACAAACATGGTCAAACTATATTTTGTAGCTACATATTATTTACCTGTTTCAAGACAAGGCTCTATTAAAATCCACTCTTATCAGCCCCTTTCTCTGCGTATCTTGAAATCTCATGGCTATTGATGTCAAACATTAGTTAGCAACAGATCATGTTCCATCAGGAATAATTTATTTAAAAACAAACTAAGTAGAAATATTCTAATCTTCTGTTAGATCTGAAATAGAATCATTCTGAAACTACACTGTAAAAAGTTTCTATTGAGGCAGAATCCACTGGAAACAATAGCACATGGCAATTGTAATGCATGAGCCCTTGAGACAACTTTGTAAACTGCAGCTTTTTCAACATTTCACCTTACCATTCAATTCACATATTCTTCTAACGGTTCAGTAACAGCACTGTCAGAGTATGCTTTCCGACACTTACCRCAATAAACTAAGATTTATACTTTTCAATTCCTGTGAACTATGGAAAAATGTCTTAAAACATCACAGAACACAAACATTAACTAAAATATTAGAATAGCTATGAATAGTGTCACAGAAGTCTGACTCAACATCCACATCCTCCCAAAATATCCCCCAAAACACCTTCCTCCAAATCACAGAAGAAATCAAAACCAAACTAAAAGCTCTAAAAGCCCAAACACAGTATTGCAATCCCAGAAAGCTAACCTCATGTAAATCTTGGTTTTATAGAGTTTTTTGGGTGCAAATTCAAATGGCAGAAGAAAAGAAGTAGATTAAAGAAACAAAAGACTATATTAATCCTCTGTGTATGTGTTAGGACTGGCTTAAGAAGTGTGCTCTATGTGTTTGCAAACCACCTTATGTACTAGGAGTTACTAAGTGATCTGTGGAAGATACTGTTTTACTATTAGCTAAATATTACACAAATATTAATTGTTTCAGATAAAAATCAGGATTTCCTGTGAGTGATAACTTCACTCTTTCTGGACTAACCAGATATAATGATTTTTGAAAACATTCCCAGAATTCCCCAAATTGAAGTTCATTCCCAATAACACTTATTTTTTCTTCATACTATTATTAATTCACATACATAATTCCTTTTCTGATCTCAGTCTGCAAAGAAGGTGGGTGAAATTAAAACTCAGAAAAGAAGAATGATGAGATAAATGTTTGTAAAAACATATCACATCTGTAAAGTCTCTAAGACCTTTTTATAGAGTACAATGGTATTTTTTTAGAGAAGAATTAGAATCTTAGAATTGCAATCTGGTGGCATTTTATGCACACTTTGTGCTGGCATGAATAATCATAAGATAACTTAGGTCAGAAGGGATCTCCAGAGGTCAATCTAGTCCCATCTCTTGCTCAAAACAGGGCTACATCAAAGTTGGAAAAGGTTGCTAAAGAGCCTTGTAAGTTTAGGGATGAAGATGCTCTGATCAACTTAATCCAGTGCTCCTTAACCATTCTAATAGTGTTTTTTCTTTTTGTTTATATCCAGTTTTTAAAACAGTAATTTCCCATGTTACAACTTGTGACTATTGCCTCTTGTCCTTTTGCTCTGCACCTCTGAGAAGAATATGGCCTGTCTTCTTTATAAGCTGCCCCTCCCCGACAACAAAACGTGTAGTAAAAATAATGAATTTGACCCACAGGGCTGGAGAACTGTCCTTCATTTTGCTACCAAATAACATTAGGAGACTAACAAAGGGGAAATTCTATTGCACAGAAGTAAATGCACTAACACACTCTCATGCACAAAACAAAAATTTCTCATCTGATTTAATGGGTGAAATCTAGAACCCGACAGAGGTTCTACTACAGCATTAAAATTACCAGTTTAAAAAACTGAGTAAGAACAGAAAAATTGCATGTTCTAAACAACAACATAAAATAGAAAATTAAATCAGCTTCACAAAACCTTTTCAAGAAGAAAAGGGTATGTCAGCCTGAGAACTTGACATATGCTAACATTTCTGGCTTTTCAGCAAATCCATTATCAGGTGAATGTAAGCAACACACTATCAAAATTCTCTGGCATAAGTAAGAGCACTACTGATATCTTCCTGATTGTTTGCTGTTGTTTTCCATTCCACCCAAACTCAGCTGAGAACTTCCTCAGGAACGCATGATAAAATTTCAGTCCTGTGGAGAACTGTGTTGTAATCTGTAAAAACAGCATAGCATTTCAGTGCATCTCATAGACATGTGCAGGATGGTCTCAGGCACAGAATCTGCCTGTGAAGCTCTGCAGGGAGGATGGAACCTGATGCATTTTATCCTTTCCAAAAACAACCATAGCTTTTCAGGAACATCTTTTTACCATTTATGTAAGTGCTGAGTGCAAAAGCATTTCAAGTTTATAGTTGTTACTCCAGATCAGAAAATACATACAAAAGATGGTTTTACTTCCTCTTAAGTTAGCAAGCAACCCAAAATAAAATACCCGTTAGAGAAAAGATTTTCATGTAAGCATATTTTGCTCAGACTGCAAGTTATTCTAGATTGTCCAAGTCTTGGGACTCATATTCCCAGTACCTGACTGCCAAGAGGTCTCAGAGACTTAATATTCCTGTGCTATTTGCTCTTCCACCTCTGTTGAAGCCAGCCTGAAGCTCCTACTATATAAATCCCAAATTCTTTCCTTGAAAGAGGTAATTCTTATTTCCAAAGCTTGAGAAGGAGGGTTAGTAAATGCAGTATCTTTTGAAAGCATGAATGATATACAGATTAAACGTTTTTCTTAAGTCAGTATTCAGAAAATTCGCTGTAAGATGACATGTAGTAGAAAAAACAAGCATCACAGACGTCTTTGCCTGGTTAAGTGCTGCTATTTTTTGGCTTTGTAATTTAGTTAAAAAGACAAACAGCATAATCTCCTAGCCTCAGATGTCATTCACAAAACTCTTACTGACCTCAGTGGTCCTGGAAGGGAAACCCTTTATGAATGCAGGGAGAAAATGCTGTACAAAATGTACTGAGTCTGCTGTGAACGCTGTATTCAAATAGACTGAATAGAAATGACTGTATGTGCTCCACTCAGGGATCACTGCAGCTATTGCTACAGTGTGTCAAAAACATTATCTCAGTCTGATTCTTCTTTAAAGAATTGCTCAAACATTTAGGGTCAGCTAAAAGGCAGACTTTAATTTAATACATTCCTAAACTATTCTATGATCTGTGCAGGGAAGTTAGTGCTTCTTTGTTGCATAACAAAGAAAGGAACATTCTTTAGAGCAGGAAAATAACTTGTGCAGCATAAAAATCCACCATGTTTCCACATTAGATCTTCCATACTGTTTTTTGAGCATGTTTATAATTAATGACTCTCCCTCCGCCCCATGTTTTCTTGCCCTGCCTTGAAAAGAGCACTCTTAGTTTCAGGAAAATAGCTAGCTGGCTCACTTTCACTCTTTTAGCTTTAGAACATTAAATTTTCTCGATAAAATCCAGCTATTAAAACAACAGGAAATGCAACTATGCTAGTCAAGCACAATTTTTTAAAAGGGAAGGAAAGCCACTACAATGAAATGCATGGAGCACACCTAAGCAAGACACTCCTGAGAGAATTTCAGTATGCTTGCATTAATTACTGATAATAATCAGATCTTTGGAAGTGTATTAAGTTTGTGCAGTGAAAACAAATTATTTTCATGTAAGCTCCTGGTAGTATGTATGCTTCAAATTTACTCAGATAAAAAAACCCTAAAGCCTGGAAATAAGATTTCCATCTGGGAAAATATAAATTCTTTCCTGAAATTAAAATGTTCTTACGTGTTCTCTAGTAATGTCTCATTACTATCATGTAGAGCTGTAAGTTACAGACCACCAGCAATAGTCTAGCAAATCTAAGAAAAGCCATGTGGCTTACTAAGGTTTTCTTCTTTACAGCTTATGAAAAAAAAGACAGACCTGGCAATTTTGTTAGCTTTTCATAAGTACTGAGTATCTGCATGAGGAAAATCTCATTCACATGTTGAGTACACCCCATACTTCACTATTACATAGTTTTATAGCTCAGATTCAGTCTTGCCGTGGAATTTTGCATATCTCAAGTGCTGTCTGGAAGATCTCCATTAATGTTTCTGCTCTGAGACTTAGGAATACTTTATGGAAATCCCTTGCAAGACTTTTTCTCACTAGTGCTGTGCTTGCTACACATCTGTTTCTTCAGATCTCTGCCACCTTAATAAATAAGTGGCTCATTGGGTCACACTGGATTATGTCTAGCGTTAGCCAGACTGCCAGTGCCTACCTAATTTCTTTAGCTTTTAATCTATTCATTCATGCATTCTGGAAAATCCTTCCACTGCTTAGGGAGGAATAGGTGAAGAAATTATATGAACTGTCATTGAAAAATGAAGAAACAGACATAGAGGCAGTGATAAGCAAGAACAAATTCAGTTCGTTATGAACTGTTAATGCTTTGCTAGGAAACCATAAGGCCATGACTAAACTGTCTCTCAAACCCCCACCAATCTTCCTGGACTGAGGAAGAACCATATCCTTGTCAGACCCACTGACATGACAGATAAGAGAGTGCTCCAGTGGCCACAGGTAATTTGATAACCCCACCAAAACCAAAAAGGATGTTTAGTCCTTATAAATGAGTGGAATAGAGTTGGATTAACAACAGAACAACATATAAGCTAACTGGAATTTCCAGTCACACTGGAGTGAAAACAAAGAAAAAAGATGCTTAGAAATCAGGTCAAGTTTTACAGTGTAGTTTAACTTCCTTCACTGGCCCAGACCAGTCCTTTAAAAATTTTCTTCCCATATTAAAAACGCTCTCTCTTGAAGAAGTAATATATCTCATAGATATGCGTATAGTTTATTAACGAGAGGTTCACATGACTCAGACCATCTTAACGCTTTTAGCTTAAGAGCAACCTGGGGTATTTATTGCTTTCTCCCCAAAAGTACCTTCTAAAAACCATTCTGAATGTGTCTTCATTTCCATCTCTACACACTTCTATCTCTAGAAAGACAGAACTGTGTATCATTAAAAGTTACATATGTTTTCAATAACTGTTTTATTTTTTCTATTTTCTAACAAAAATAGCCTCCATTTTTGTAATCTGTAGTTGTAGTTTGGGGTTCTGGACCCATGGATTAAGTATGCTTATATGCTTCTACTTCTCTCAACTACAATAATATCCCAAGCCAAAAGATGAGTGACGTTTAAAGGAAGAGGGAGTGCTTGAGTTTGCTTTCTCTGTATACTTTGAGTACAGCTCTGTTAACTTACCTATAGCAGTGTATTTTTGTCTCTGTGTCCACATGCTTGGAAACCGCAGAAAATTAGATTTTCATTAAGAATATTAGCTGAAAAGGCCAGCATGGTTAGTTTTGTACATTTATACATTATCATGGACAATATTTTAAATCTAAGAGATCACAGGTCATTCCCCAACAGATTGCCTACTGATAACAAGAGTTATTTCTGACGGTTGCTGGTGCTTGCTGCCAACTTTATGTTAAAAATCCTACAGCATTATTCTTTCCATTTATCACTCCTTACATGTTGCCTAGCTTCCACATCCCCGTATTTCCTCAGCTTTGCAGAAGACTAGCAGTCTCTGCCAAGTCAGTCAGTAAACTGCATGTACATCTACTCCCTAAGTAACCTACTGAACGACCTGAGCTTGACTGTTAAAAAATCATCTCTCCTTTGGGCACAAGGTATTCCCCAGTGTGGCCTGAACACAGCTTGTCCCTTTTCTGTATGCTCATTCCATTCTCTCACTCTC
This sequence comes from Phoebastria nigripes, assembly GCA_035582835.1. Taxonomy (NCBI): domain Eukaryota; kingdom Metazoa; phylum Chordata; class Aves; order Procellariiformes; family Diomedeidae; genus Phoebastria; species Phoebastria nigripes. The sequence continues at coordinate 1,721,800 of JAYKAV010000500.1, read as the reverse complement.
CTTTCTGGTTTCTTGGTTTGGATTTGACTGGTCTTTGCTGTTTTATAAGAATGCCTGGATTAACAAAGTATATACAAAAGCAGAGGAAAAAAAAGAAAAAAAGACGACTTCATCTGTTTAGAAGACAATTTCCTACAGGTTTGTCACAATCAGCAACACCTGCTCTTCCTTTGTCCTTTCTCACTCTTGTGAAAGTTATGGGTACACATACTAGTTTATCACATCTCGTATTAGATTTCACATCTCGTATTAGATTTCACATCTCGTATTAGATTTCACATCTCGTATTAGATTTCACATCTCGTATTAGATTTCACATGTCATACTAGAGAAACACAAACTAGATAAACATAAATAGCACCTTGGTCCTGCTTCTACCTGCTTTGTTTCCATATCCCAGTCTTACTTACATTTTAGGGGGGAAAAAACAACCCCCCAAACCCCAATTCCTATTTTCAGCTCTTCTGAACTTACCTATTACAAGGGGTCCAACCATACTGGGAGCTGCTTCAGCCATCATCCAACACACAAGGGTTACTAACACTTACACACTGCCAACATGGACCAGGCACCTTACACATCAGAATGAAGCAAAGAACCCTGATTTCCCCAGTATTGGAATGGCTCTGTAGCAGTCCGATGCTGAGTAAAACCAGACTGAGTCGCCAAGATCTCTCCATGACCTGGAGATCCTACCTAGATTTAGATTCCATATAACAGCTCTTCACTCTCCCCTCTTGCCAAGTGGCACATCAAAATGTAGTTAGAGTAAAGGCTGCAAAAATTCTATTTGCTGAGAACCTCTACGCTGCAACATGCCTTATGGCAGCCTGGTTCAAGGCTACTTTCTAGCTATTTTGAGGAAGTTTGCAGCTATTCTCATTGATATCAAGGGTATGAACACCCTCTTGATCTGCATCAGTAGTCGTAAGCATTTCTTCAGGACAAACAGTAAATTTTCCAGGACAATATACAGATGGGGACCAACGAGATACACGAGCAACAAAAAGGATGAGGGAGCGTTAGCATAGGTCCTGTAAATTCCAAATAAAAGTGTAAGGAAATGGGCTTTTTGTGGTTAGTGGGGTGCAGGAAGAAAGAAACCAAACTGATGGATGCCAATAAAAAATTAAACTGAATGTAATATGCTGGAATGTAACAGAACATATTCTTTGTAAATACACATCAAGCTACACCTTTTCAGTGGTGTTCCTCTCCCTCCCTCCTTTTAAAAGCAAGAAGGATGATTAGTTTTTCATGGTTTTTTTTTAGTGTTACCAGCCTTCATCTGGGCAGAGGCATTTTGAACTCTTCTATATATATGATGTGATAATAGGAATAGATGAGAATCAGTTTATTTTGCTTAGAGGAATCACAAAATTATTCCTTTCAGCAAGAGACTTTAAGACCTGCTTCTCAAAGGAAAGGCTCAGGGTTGCCATATGCCAAAGAAAACACACAGCACTAGCTTTTCAAACCTTGGCTTATATTTGTGCTACTGTGCACTGAAAAAAGCTCTCTAAGATGTGAAGCCATCAGGATATTTTCCAGAGGGTGAGCTCATGGGCAGCTGCTTCCACAGGCAAAACATTTTCCAGTGATACTGACTTTTCTCCATTGTTACTAGAACTAATTTTGCAGCCGGATATTGTATGCGGACAACACAGTATTCATTAGTTTATGGTATCATGGAAATAATAACACAGACTAAGGAAAAGCATGGCCAAATAATCCAGAACTAAATTTATCAATGGAAATCACACTGTGTAAAGGGGACCGATTATTTTTAAATTGGCAAAAAGAACTATCATACCTAGCTCTTAAATTTTTATTGCAGAGCTCAAACAAAGCAGTAATATTACCCATGGTTTAAAAACAGGGAAACCGAAGTACAACAAAAAAGTGACCTTGAAATGTAGTAGTCAATGCCACCCAGATCATTCATTTGAGTACTCCATCCACCAGACAACAGCTTCCAAGGCTAAATTTTATTGAAAAAGTATTTATGGAGAACTGCAGTGTTCAGCAGGATGCAAACCTAAGTCTGTATATTTGTGTCTTGATTCACAGTTAAGCTTCTCCTATTATTTCTCTATTCAATACTCAAGGCTTCTGAGAAAGAGAAAATAGCACTGAGGCAGATAACAAATAAGCATACTTTGGCGTTGATGGGTACTAACAACAGGCTCTTAAGAAAAATAATCCCAAGCCTTCTGAAACCAGTGGTTATTCAGCTTCACCCAATTCTGATGAACCTCAGCTCAAGTATATGGGCTTTAAAATTCTCATGAACAGCTATGGTGTGTGATTTGTTCCTCATTAAGAAAGACTGACATAACATGCTATGAAAGACAAAATACTTTCAGTCCAGTAAATCACATGTACAAAGTTATACCAATGAGAAAAGCTGGGATGGTATTACTTTAAACTGCAGTAGCAAAAACAAATGGAAATCTGTTTTTTAAGGCATTTGCCCGGAAGTCAGAAAATCTGGGTTCAAGTTTTCTGTTCCGTCACAGATTTCTTTGACCTGGGCAAGTTATTGTTATCCTCTATTTTCCATGAGTTCAGTGAGAGAGATAGCATTTCCCTGTCAAAAAGACCTCATGAAAATAAATATTATGACCAGGAAGACTTAACAAAAGTGGGGTTTAAATTCCTTATAGAAAATATGTAACGATGTGCAGCCTGTAGAAGTAGCAGAACCATTTATTCTTAACAATTCAGAATTTCAAATCTCTTTTGGGGGTTTATGGCAATTTGCAGGCACAAGGTGTAATCCAAAACTTACAGTACCTAAAATTGTCTGACAAATACACACTGTTGCAAAACTGATCATAAAAAACCAGTGCAGATAAAGATCGAAAACTTGCATCATTCTCAATTGTGTCTTTTTTTTCCCCTTTTTTTATTTTTTTTTAAAACTCTTTTTTACAATGGATATAAAAACTATCCTGTGAAATAGTAGGGCAAACAAACGCAAAATTAAGTGGTTAAAGCACGCCACTACTGTATACTTGACGTATACTTTAGTGCATAGTGCTCTGCTAAGGGTCTGTGCAATTCTGCAAATGCAAATAAGTTAGGAAACAGCTACTGTATGGTATTTTTGTTAGTCAGACATTCACTACTTTGCAACAAAGAATAACTAGCTGATGGGGAAGTATTTCAGACTAGCCTGGGGACTTCAATTTGTTATTCTTACTTAACGTTTTGATCAAGTACTATAATAATCTTCCACATTTGTTTGGTAAATTGTACTGTTACTGAGACAACCACAAACACATGCTATAAGAGGAGGAAAAAAAAAAGTTACACATTTTAATGAACAAATTTAGTTCCCTACTAATCATCACGTACACTTTCTAAAGATATTCACAACCCAGAAGCCCCTGAATACACATATGCTGCAGTGTAACATGGATGTCTGGGTATAGAGCATTCTTTTAGTACAGGAAGCAGTGTCTATAAGACATGCAGTAACTGGCACGCATAACAGAAGGGAACCTATGGAAAGTAATCATTTTCCCTTTTTTCTCCCCAAAAGTTGAATAATGACACTGGTTTGATAGGAAAACCAGAAGAGACAAAAATATGTTTCCAATTTGTAGTCAGCTATATTTATGAAAGCCTTTTCCCACATAATGTGGTTGTATCATACTAAATAAAGCAGAGGACAGAGAGAAAGCAACTTATCAATTAACTAAGTGGYAGAACATCCAAATCGCTACAGTCAGCAGTCTGTAAAACCAAAGACACCATTCTTAGGAGATTAGCTCATAGTYAGAAAAGCCAACAGTTTTGTGGTATCATTGGTTTCAAGATGACTGGATATTTTCCATGGACTAAGGGCTGGAAAATTTTTCTACAAAACCAAATATATATACTGGTTAACCTTCGTAGGACTTGGAGTACTCTAAACAACTGAAGACAAATCTTTGCCACGGCAACAACATATGATCTGTAACACATATTGCCGGCACAGTGGCCAAGTGAATGCGATCACTCACAGGAAAGTAAAGATGGGATTACAACCAGGTTTATCACTTCTATCTGATGCCAGCTAGCCAGAACACAGCATCCGTATCACACACATGCACAAATGCAGAACTATAACGAGGCTGAGTCAAAAAGACAAAAAAACTTTCTCAATTAAAAAGATTTGTATAATTTTTACTTATATAGTTCAAAATTCCAAAACAGCCATTTTTGCCATTCTCTGGCATCTTCCCTTGTATATCATCAGTCTAATGAGAATGTGAATACTCACAATACCACAAAAGCTTTTTTCCAAAAACACAGGTAAAAGCAATGCCTGTAATGATGTTGCTAGTAAATTACTAAGGGGAAGTAGCTAATATGGTTCCTTTCTGGAACATTAATTCTTCAACACAAGGATGAATTGAAAGATACATTTTCTGTATTGGCCAGTCTTTTTTTGTTGTTGTTTTTGTTGTTGTTGTTTTGTGAACATTCATCTACATGAAAGGGAAAACAATTATGGCTGCAAACCACATGACTTCTGTCTTTCAAAGAGAGTAATGAGAAGGATCTTAAAAACACATCAAAAAGAGAATTTTCCTTATACAAATCCTCATATAAGTAAAGGAAAAAGGGAAACTTTAAAAATAGATGCCTTTCTTAAATAAGTTACAAATATATTAATTAGAGCTTTAAATAATTATTTAAATTGTTTTAAAGCATTTTAATGATGGTTGCTACAATGAGAGTTGGCAGAAATAGCTTGACATGAAAATACGGACCACAACTCTTTTCATGTTGAAACTGTAAACTATACAATTAATTAACTTTTCAGCTCTTGATAGGCTTGAGAACCTCTGCTTATTATTTACACTTTCAATAGGGAGGCAGATGCAGATTTGCATATGTATATTTAAATCATAATCTCAAAACTGTTCCCCAGTGGGGCTTCATTGGAAAGGATTTATTTAGAGTATAGCCTCTGTCTATATTTTCTTGTTAAAACAGCAAAGCTGCTTGGCAAAATCCACACTAATACTACAAACACTAAAACAGGGATTGAACTAAATCCAAATAACTACTGAAGTGAGTATCTTACTTATTGTTTCTGTTAGCACATAGAAATGTATTCATGATAAAATGTCTCAAGAGAGACATTAAACAATTACGAGATGGTCCCATGGATGGCCATCAAGATGACTACAGGGTTGGAAAACTTGTCATAGGAAGAAAGGTTAAAGGAATTGGGTTCGTTCTGCTGAGAGAAGTGAAGGTGCAGGAAGGGGATCTAACCAGTCTTCCAGTACCTAAAAGGCAGTTATAGAGAAGATGGAAATACTCTCTTCAGAGTGATACACAGCAAGAGGACAAGAGGTGATGGGGAAAATTCTGTCTGCATATAAGCAAAAATTCTTCACTGTGAGAACAATTAAATATTGGAACAGGTTCCCCAGAGGAGGAATGAAACTTCCCTTGCTGGAAATATTCAAGATTTGGTTTGATAGGACTCTGGATAACCTAACCTATGGCCCTGCTTTCAATAGAAGGTTGGACCAGATGATCTCCAGGGGTCCCTTCCAGCCACGACTCTATTATTCTATGATAAATGTGATAAATGTGCTAGCCTATGCCTATACCTACACATCTATTATTGTAGGACAGTTTGGAGTACAGCCATTATATGGACTAATTTGTTGTTAGCAAGGCCATGCATGTACAAGCAGGCAATGGTCACTGATTTTAACTGTGAATAAAGCAAGTACTTCAAGCAATCTCTTTTATCATGAGATATAAGCAAAACTGACCTTATAAAAATGTACAGCTAGAAAGAGCACCTTATTTTGGCTCAATCAACCTCAGCAACATCAACTAACAAAATTAAAATTTGATGTTGGTAGGATACACATTTGAATATGTTGTAAAGCTAGTCTGGTGAATAACCAAGAATGCGTTAATAACTATTTTAATTAGAGATAATCAACACCAACATTGTACCTGAAACAGTGTTACATCTTACGCTGAGCAAAAAAGCGCAGTATGCATAGCATGCAAGCCTGCAGTATTTTTTGACTTGAAATAGCAATATATCAACCAAAACCCTAAAGATGTTCTGTACTGGGCTGTTTTCTAGATTGTATGTAATTTCTTAATTGAATCAATCTAACTTCTTCTCACACCAATAATCATGCATATGCTTACTATCCAAACATCAATTTCTCTCTTTTCTGGTTTCAGAACCAGAAAACAGTACTGGAGGGCCACATTACCACTCTGGGCTTGTCTATACCTGGAAAGCATAGACAAACTATTTTGGAATATTTACTCTGGAACAGATAGTCTATTACAGGCCCAGCATTACTCAAGAATGATCACATCCAAATTGAGACATTCACTGGAATAACTACTTCAGTAAGTTTTCAGTGTAGACAGCATTCACCTGAATAAAACTTAGGGCTCATTCAGGCAAATGTACTTCATGGGTTCAAAAACTGTGTCAATGTAACATCTATGCATAGCATAACTCTAACATACAACTCTACCTCCATTAATCAAACACAACCCCCCAAATAATTCAATAATTGGAGTGAACGTTCTGAAAATTATTTTACTTCATGGCAAACAAGAAGATGTAATTGCAAACAACAAATGGTATTATGTACGATTAGTAAAAAAAAAAAAAGTAAAAATAGTTGTAGTCTGTTACCTCTGTCAGAACACAATCTAAAGTCAGTTTATATTTTAAAAAAGACAATACTTCCATAAAGTATTAAAAGATTTGTTCCAACCGACACTTACACTAATAGCAAATACATTTTTTAAAAAATGGGTAACAATAGTAATGGAAACTACACTGTCATTATTATAGTATGTGCATGAGTACAAAATCAGTTCCACTTACAAACAATAGCTTCAACAATGGGATATAGTGAGCAACTACATTATTCCTAAACAAGTCCCTTGAAAGGCATGAGCATCTTTAAAATCAAGCATTCATTCAACAAAAATCAAAACAAAATTCCAGCACTGATACAACTTTTAATTCCACCCTCTGCCAAGAGCATCTCCTATACTTCCCTGTTTCTTTTGGCTTCTTCTATACCTAAAAAAAGAAATAATGATCACCAGCTCCCGAAAAAGAGAAAGGGTTCAGATCACACTGCCTTCTCAGAAGCTGCAACACCTATTTAAGCCTTAGCTGCTAGCTTGAATACATCAACTGTTTAGATATCCCTGATCTGACCTACAAGGAGAAAAGTAACTCATTAGCCATCTATGACTTTTAAGAAAGCAACATTACAAATTTAACTTTATTTTTAAGGTAGATTATAACATGCAGTTTGCAGGAAATGTTGCTTAGTAGCGTGCCTTCATATAAAATGCAATGTTACTACGTGCACACAGGTGGCAACCAAACAGAATACAGTTCATTTTCAAAAAGTTTTAAAGATGAGTTTTTTATATCTACTTGGCAGTGGTAAGGCCACATCTGGAATACTGCAGTACAGTCCTGCTGCACCTCTGTACAGGACAGACATTAAAACTGGAGAGAGGCCAGCATAGGACCACTAAAATGGCCTGGGAGCAGGAGCACTTGGCAGACAAGGACAGACCTAAAGAACTGGGCTTGTGTAGCCTGGAGAAGAGACGGGGCCAGAGGCGCAGAACGTAACTGTGGTTATTTCCCTTACAAAAAGGAGTGTGTGGGGGAGTTGTAGAGAACAGAGACAGATTTTTCTCAGAGATGCACTGTGACAGGACAAGAAGCAACTGACACAAGCTGCAGCAATGGAAATTCCAATTAGAATAGGGGAAAAAAACAAAAACCAAAAAACAACCACCCCCAACAACCTGCATACATTTGTACATTCTGAAATGCAGATCTTTAATTATTTTGAGACGTTCAAAAGTATCTTATACTAGACGCTATACTGTAGTGTTATGGTATGTTAAAAGTGAAAGATTATGATAAATAAACAGAAGAAGGGAAAATAAATATAAGGCAGGTTACCGAAGATTCACTAGATGTATAAAACAGAAAAAATTTACTTTTTTTCACTGAAGTTTTCTCTGAGAAAGCTGGTAAACTGGAAGCTGTGAGCATTCTAGTTCTTGGATGAGTTTAGAAAGAATCCGTTTTTTCCCTGGTCCAAGTGTGTGACAACAGCCTGTTCCTTATTATAGCTCTATCCACAAATGTGATTGTATAATGCTTACGTTTTTCTTTCTCAGTCATATCTGTTTTGTGCCCTGAGTCATAAGAACAAAGATTAAGAACAAAGCCAAAGCACAACATAAGAACATGTGTCTCAAACTGTTCAATCTAACTCTTCAATTCTTTTAAATACTAACAACCATTAAATAAGAGAGAGTTAGCTGGAGTTAATGATTTATTTTTCACCAAATAATAAATTAGTAAAAAATGTGGTTTTAGTCTCCCCCAAACTGTTTGTGAATTGAGTTTAATTCACTGAGTAGTTTTGGATGGAAGTTTTTCTTTTCCTGAGCTTCATTTCTAATCAGAAGAATAACTGTAATTTGCTTCTTTAATAAAAAGCTTAACACTGAAACATTTACCTCAGGCAGAGCACTCTGCTAACTTAAACCATTAAATTGTACTTCATTTTTCACATTTAATATTGTTCTATACAGTTTTGAATTTTTTTCTAGAAATAAAGGAAAAGAAATAGTCTTTCTGTGGAGGAAGATACATCACTAACAAAAGTACCAATGCTTTTAATTGCAGTGGTATTACTTCTATGAGTGTTACAGATACAGACTAGCCTTTTCAAACTTCATTAACCTTGCCATGGTTTCTCAGGTCTACCATGGCAGTGTTTATTTGTATAGAGTCCTGTTCTCCAAAGAGACTTTAAACTAAACTAATGGGTAACATCAGTCCTGTTAGGAATACAAAGAATATAATAGTGACTCAATATGACAAGTATTTTCTACTAATGCTTGGCAGAGACAGCTGGAAATACTAGTGCTTCTACAGTGACATTTCAGCATGGTTAAAAATTCACAAGTTTTAAAGGAAATGAAAGTAATACAATTTCAGTGAACTGACTTTTCAGTTTGACAGCTGATTTAAAGCACTTCAGAGAAAAAAAAATTCCTAAAAGACGTTCTTTCTTACCTTTTTATATATCAAATCCTCAACTGAGCAGCCTACCATCATGTTGCATCTCATGCAAACAAAGACTGTCACTGATCTATATAAAGTTTTGCTCTTCTTCACTCAAGCGCACTGGTGATCTCAAAAGAAAATCTTCTAGAAGCAGGGCTGCTAATCCAAAAGGCCACTCAAGAGTGTCTGTAAACATCTGAGACTTCTCAGAAAGTCACTATCACCTGGAACACCAAAGAAACCTGTTTAACTCAACTCACTCACTTTCAGCCATTCCGCTCGTCTATGTTTAACGAAAGAAATAAAATATTATCATTGCTTAGTACTTAGCCATCCCAAAACTAAAAGAAGCAAACAATCCCATGGGGTTTCCTGAATAACCTCACCCTAATGGATCACCAGAATTAATCATTCCACCTTTGTCACTGTAGCAAGAAAAACAGACAAATAAGTGCAGCATAAACCAAGCAACTTTCAAAATAAGATACCAGTGTGTGAAAAAAAAAGTTACCAGTAATTCAGCTGGAATTACATTCAGGAATTTATGCCCCAAATCACCTCTCACTGATGCAAATCATTCTCTTACCCACTGAACAGTCTAAAAAATTCTGAAGCTGTCTGGAGCTTCCTAGCAAAGCTTTCCCTCTGAACAAATCAGATTTTCTCAAGAGTACTGCCAATTTTTTTTTTTTTTTTTCTCATTTTTCCCCAAAACCTAACTATTTCCTAATGCTTTTCCCATGAATCAGGAAAAACATATTACAGAAGATTAAATATTGCAATAGTGATTCATTTCAACATTTTAAAACATATGTTATCCAGTGTCAGAAAGCAGAGAATGCTTCGAAAAAGAATATAGGAAAAAGGCAAAGGTACAATAGTTGTTTTCCAGATGTAGCTTCCTGTCAGCAGTGAGCTGTGGTTTAGGGATTTCCTGAGATAGATCCTGTATAAACACTTTTGTGTTTAAGTCTGGGTGGTATTTTTTCTTTACCACGTTTCTTCTCTAAATCTGTCTGTTCACTTTTTCTTTTTCCTGCTATTCCTCCACACACATCTTGTGGCAAATGAGTTCAGCAATTGAACTGCACACTGTCTGAAAAACTAATCAGTTTGATTTCTCAAAGTTTGCCTTTTTAAGGTTGGCACATTCTTATCTATTTTGTTTACCTTGAGCTTCTGATCACTGACTCAAAGTTAACTTCTATGACCAGCTGTTTTACAGTATTTTCACTAGTTCTCAAAGCCAAGTCTAACATTAGACCACTCCTTGCTGATTGAATTACTCTGGTGAAGACAACTGTCAGCTTTCACAGCCAGAAATAACTGGCTGTTAGTATCCTACTATTAGTAGGATCTGTTACTCTCCAGTCATGGATTTAAATATAAGCTCATCTCTGAGATTCTCAGTATGAAAAGCAAATGGAACAACTATGAAATGTTTTGAAAATCACGTCATTCAGCCTAAAGGCATTAACAAAAGCAATGAACTCCACTTCATAGTATTACAAAACCAAGGAAAAGGCATTCCCATTTGGTCCAAGCAGAATGCCCACACAAAGGCTAATCCCATTTTTCTCTTCAATCCTTCCCAAAGGATTTGTTATCCAAACAACTCAGATATCCTACGAACACTTGGCACATCCAAATAAAAGCTCCGTCACCTATCAAGTTAGCACACCTTTATTTTTCCCAATAGATAAAACTGCAACAGACTGAAGAAATAAGGTGGCTTTGTCACACACAGTTTGGAATGACCCATATACAAAAGATTCCAGGAACAGGCTATTTAGTCAGCTTTAAAAAGACAAAAAGCACTTAATCAGAAGGTTGATCTGTGTAATAATATGCTGTTTCTTATTCAGAAAAGAGGACGATAAAAGTAATAGAGTTTGGCTATTTTTGATCTTTCAAATGTTTTTATTTTATTTATAATCATGTAATTTTTACACGATTATCTGTAAGAGAACATTAATGACTAAAAACACACCACAAGAGAAGTCTCTGTTTAGTCTCCTTCATTGGGTAAATTTTTTAGGCATTTAACTGCACTTATTTAAGTGCCCTAAAATCAATGGAGCTTAAGTATATGATAAAGAGCTTAAAAGTGGTTATGGATGATTTATAAACATGATCCTAAATAAAGAACTTTATCCTTGAGAAATCTTGTATTTCCAAGAACCTTGGTGCTCCAGGGCGTAACAGCAAGGTAGAAACCTGTATTTTTCTACAAAAGCAAGAATCTGAAAATGTTAATTTTCAAATGAAAATGAAATACTCAACTCAAGGAGTAACCTGGGTAGGGAATCACCTTCCTAGCTCTGTAAGTAGTCAGGAATTTGAGAAATTGATCAGCACAGGAAATAGCCACCTCAGCATCTTGGCAAACACCTATGGCAACCCGCTCCCTTCACTCTTCCTGCTCCCCGCTTCCCTCCCTTGAGAAGCTCTGCATATCTGTAGGCCGAAAAGGCACCTTGGAAATGAAGGAGTGTGAATCATATGCAAGTTGGAAGAAAATTTAATGGGCCTATTGCTAAATCTGTCAAAAATGAATAGAATTATCACATTCTGGTTCAATTAAACCAGCTTTTTCAGTATAAAACTAGTGCATTGGAAAAGCTTTGGACTGCTTTAATTCCAAGCATCCAGACTACACTACTTAATAGCACTGAAATGACCACTTCAGTCCCTGGTTTTTTGTCCTCTCTCTTTAGATACAGAAAGGAATAAGCTTTTGAGTTAAATTAGAAAATAACAATAACATAACAACAGTAACTAATAAGAGGTGCCACTATTCCCTGCAGGAATCCCAGGCCATACAGTAAAGGTATAAGAAACCTAAAAAGCCTAAGGCATACTGAATTACTAGTGTAATATATTTAGACATGTTTTTTTCTGACATAGTAGACAATCACTTTTATGATGGAAATAATTTATTATTAGAATAGCCACTACTTGTCCATGTTTTAACTTGAACAGAAATAGAGTTTGTTTCAATCCAGTATCTTTAAACCTCTTTATTTGCCCTTTGATTAACCTAAGTGTTCTCATATTGGTTTCCTCCATTTCTTCAAAACCCAAAGATCTTTAAAGCTGCTTGAAAAACTATGAACAAATACATTATTTCAATATGGTATAGCTTTCTAAAGATGGCTATGATAAACAATGACAGTGAAATAATAGTTTGCTGAACTGTTGCTAAAAACTAGGTTAAAAAATGAACATTTTTATATTGTGAAGTTTCACTTTTAATTTTGATAATTTCTTTGCAAAATTCCCAGCAAGTTATAAATACATTTTAAAGACAAATTTTACATTAATTCAAAAAATCTTTTTTAAAACCAGAGGTGATAGCTAATAACCAAAAGTATTCTACACACCTAAAGTCCTGTAACAGAAAATTTTTAGAAAGGCTCTAGGGAAATAGTAAGAATTCACAGTAATCAAATGAGAAACATGCTTTAGATTACTAACGTGAGTAGCAAGCACACATTAAAAAATTGCACTGGTGTTCTGCCAAATGATGGATTCTCAATCTGCATTAGATTATTTTAAGAGCTTGCTTGAATTTGAACAATTTTATTTTCCTTTATTTCTGGGAACATGCCGCTTCCTGATAGGAATGACCTAGCAAGTGGTAAAAATGGAGAATATCAGCGCTACTCTGAATAAAACTGCCTTATTTCTCTCTTTTAACGTCAAAGCAGACCAGTCAGTAAAAACTAGCAGAGACTACTTTAGTGTCTATAATGAAAAATATTCCATCTCTCTGCATCAGCAAGCACGCTGTGAAAAGATGATTAAGCAGGAAGTAGCCCTTCCCCCGCCCCCCGACATTCTGGGGACGAATCCTATGCCGTTGCACATCCTAGCACCTCATTTGATCCAAAAAGCCAAACCCACATTCCTCAAACGCAGTCTCCAGGATTTCTTCCTAACTCTAAAGATTAACGTTTTTACACAGAACAGGTAAACAGCTTTCATTTTGGATCATCACCAGCTCTGAGCCAACAGCAGCACAACGGCTCAGGCGGGTCCAGCTTTTACGCGGCCGCCGCACCACGAAGAAGAGCGCACGACTCACGACGGAGACGTTTCAGTCAGAGGAACCAAGGCGCAGACCCGCACCTCCACACGCTACGTTGCGGCGCGCCGGCGGCCCCGCGCCCCCGCCGTGAGGTCACCGCGCGCAGGCGGGCCCGGCCGGCCCCGCGGCGGGGGCCGAGGGCGGCTGTCGCTGGTGGATCCCCGGTGCTTGTGGGAGGAGGAGGAGGAGGAGGAGGAGGAGGAGGAAAGCTTATCCAACCAGAACGTGTCAGCTGGCTGCAGGCTTGCCCTTTTTTTTTGCCTTTTTTTTCCCCTACCAGGATGTAAGTCCACCACAAAGGAGCTGGAGTTCAAACAAGGCTGCTTTAGCCTCGCGTGAAATGATGGATTCCAAACTTTAACAGCGGAATGCCGAGCTCTCCCCGTTTACCAAGAGAAAGTCTTACTGTGCCTCCACAGCAGGACGGTGCGGATGGGTGGCTTAGCCTGGGTAGCCAAGCTGTGAAAGATCTTGAAGAAAAACGGAGAAAAAGAAAAGAAAGAATTGTGTAGATCACCTCGTTATTTCCTTGTCTCACTCCAGTATAGCATACAAGGCCATTCAGCTGTAGACTTCAGGTCACTGCAGCATTACGCCTTTGACACGATCAGCCAAGTGAGATGTCACAACTCCTGTGGACGAGCTGTTCTGAAAACCTTTGATGAGAGCGCGCTAAGGACTGAAGAAAGACGCCAAAGGAGACAGGGTAAGAATGGATAGTACAGACGGATTGCGCTTCAAGTATGCAACTGTATTTGTACGCCCAGGGTCCAAAGACTGACTGGTTGGCAAAGCCAGCCAGCCGGACTACCACGAGTGAATGTAAGCTTGTCAAAGATATTACTGCTCCCTAATATAAAGCAGCAAGCCTGTTTTCTCCTTTTTTTAAAAACCAACCAACCAACCATATTAAAATATAGTTGTAAAGATAGTTGAGACATTTTATGATGCCAGGCAGTGAAAAGCCTTCTTGCCATTATTTTCAAGAATATGAGATCTTTTTCTTATCTTATTTAATTATGCATGAACTTTGGGCTTCATGCTTCCTCAAACTCGCTGAAAATGCATGTGCCTTTCAACAAACTTTCTAGGACATACTAATTTCTATGGTAACTTTTCTAAAGGACTACCTGTATTAAAAATTATGAAATCTCCATTCAGTCTTTCTTGCACTCGTGTCTGATCAAGGAGATACAAGAGTTCCTGGAACTTTATAATAGAGTCTATAAAATAAATACTTGAAAGATTTCCCAAAAATTTCACTTAAAAAAGAACCTAGCATTTATGAGTACCTTTGTGTAAGCATTAAATATTTACTATATGATCTAACTACTATTTTTCATGGGCAAATGAGTCACATTTATTAAAATGTGAATCTGTTTAAGGGCTATTATGTACAATGCGCACGCACACATATATACACACACAGTATGAGCACTTTTTGGTAGTGATTGGATTAAGTGAAAATAAGGTGAGGCCGCTGTTAAGGGAAGTAGCAACAAAAGCGGTGCGCTCTCTCAATAATTACATTCCACATCTATGACAGAACTTTAGTAAAGCACAAAGAACAAATCCACAAACAACATGACTAAAATTCTTGTTAATCCAGAAAGAAAATTTGTACTTCTTGTAACTAAAGAAGTTACTTTAACTTGCCAAAACTTGAAAAAAAAAAGATACATGGCAGCAAAAGATACATAATCTTGTGAAGCTTCTTGCAGCACTTGACAGTATTTCAAAACAACAGTTTCTCCAGGAACTAATTAACATAGTCTCATTCTGAAGTGTTGCTTTAGTCATCCATTCCCCTCAGTGAAAAAAGTATTTCCTTTTAAGAAGAATGAGCTAGTGCTTGAACCAAAATTTCACCACAATTTTAAGTGGACAGAAAAGCTGAGTATAGAATGCATTATAATGAAAGTATCTAAAGCAATTAATTGGTTTCTGTCAGTGTGGCACTGCTTACAATGAAATCAAGTAACTAGTGGCAAAAAACCCAAAAATCATTCCCCGCATAAGTTTGGAGTTAAAATTTTTCAACTTAGTTTTACATCATGTTTTCGTAACTGAAACTGCATACTATTATGTGTCGGTCCTTCCCTATCCCCTATTATATTTACTTTAAAACTTCAAACAAAGCTTTAAAGCTTTTCCTAATACATGTGGCATGCATACTACTGCGCTGTATTTTCACTGTGAATTGCCGTTTCCTTTTACAAAACTGAAAAAAATCAGTGTTCAGGTTTTTCACAGCAGTACTCCTCATCTAAAAATCAAACTACATGAGTTAATTCTAAAAGAAAACCTGTACCAGTGGAAGCCCCTCTCCTTAGAAAAGAGCAAAAATTAATAAATCACATTAAATATGAAGACTACCTGAAAAATTGAGAGGATGGATTAATATAATTCCATGCAAGAGACTGTTTGGGAGAAGGAGTAAGAACAGAGCATGAGCTCTGAGAAAAGGGCCAGGGAGTAAGAAAGAAAGCAGCTTCAGAAAATTCATGCTTATCTATCTTATCACAATGGCGTTGTGAAATCCAGATCATATTACTGGCCTGGTGCCTGCAACATGCCAGCTAACTGTAAGTCCACAAACACTGACTATTAAAGGACTCTGCAGAAACAAAAACTAACGTTTGTTAACAAAAAACAAAACCAAACCCTCTGATCTTTTTATAGTAGGATTTTACATTTTCAACACCCTTGCTCCATTTGCTTTTACAATCCAATTAAAATGTAAAACTGCACTAATCTAAAAACCCTTTAATATCAAAGACAAAAGTATTAAAGAAACAGYGAAGATTTGTTGCTAGTTTTTCATGTTTCTTCTTTAGAATGAACAATTATCAAACTATGTGTGAATTCACAACCAAATAAAATAGTTTATCTTTTCAAGAATAAATGCTGTAATAGCTAACATTACGCCTTTTGTGAACGTGCCTTCATTTATATGTCTAAATGCTTGAGGAATCTGCACAAAAGGTACCATAGCATGTAAGGTATGTAGGAAAAGCCAGCCCATCAAATGACTGCTAGCCTCATTATATTTAATATGACCAGCACACAAGAACTGATTAACCCACAGAACTGAATTTTGTAACAGAGCGATTCAGCATAGCAAAACGAACTCATCTGTCTGTAGGGTATCACTGCTACTTTTTTCTAAGTCAAAACAACAGTACAGGGAAATGTCAGAAAATATCAGTGTTGTGCAAAAAGTGCGTATCTCATCCTTCTTATATATGTGTTTTTTCGTCTATCTGGGTATTTCTAAAAGGCTCTGAAGTATCAGTTTAATTATGGTGCATTCAACTCTGGCATGTTAGACCTGCACATGCTTAATGATTCAGCCTCTAGACTGTAAGCCCTTGAGCCAGAGCAATTTACAAGGATGGGAGTAAGTTGTGAGTGTTGGACCTTGCCTAACCACTCTTCAATGAAATGAAAGTCACCTATTACCAAAAAAATGAAAATATGACACATAAATAAAACCATATACGGAAAAATAGAGTGAAATAATAAAAAATAAGTCCCCAAATTCTGGAATTAACTTTCTAAGGTATGTTATACTCTGGGAGCCTTTTTAGGGAGGTTGAGTGACAATGATAGAAAATGGTAGCAGTTTGTTGTAAAAACAACAGTTGTTATCCCAAAGATACAATGACTTAAATGGAGAATCCGATTTTATTTTGACAGCTTACTGAGCACTCCTCAGTAAAAAGTGAGTGTAAAAAGTGTAAGTGTAAAAAGTCACATAGGAAACCTACTCTTTCACCTTGTTTACAATGATTATCATAACCAAAGCCCGATAAACTAAAAATGCCTCCTTAGTTCCTGAGCTGCAACATACAAGACACTAAAAATCTATTCTAACTTTCTGAAGTGAGAATTGCTGCTATCTTCATTATATACCAGGTTCTGATGTATTAGCTCCTCAAACCAAATTGGTAGTGTTTTTTCTTAATTTGATTATCTTTGCAATAAATTCAACTATGCTGCAATTCAAATAGTTACTGAAATCCCCAGAAATCCCCTTGTGTAACATCCTAGTTTTAGCACAGAAAATTGCCTTCTCTGTAAAGCAGTCTCCAAGGGTAGGCACAGTGTCACGTATCACTTGTATAAAAGCTGCATTTATATAGCTCAGTGCATCACACTTTCATACCTACAGTCCTCTGGCTTAATAACAGTTTACTATATATAGAAAAACAAGAGCAGCAGCAAGAAGCAATTCTGCTTTTACCTGCTGGGTTCTTTTACGTTCCTTATCTGTAGGAGTAACCCATAGCAATGCAATTTAAGATACAAAATTTATATTCTGGTATGAAATCCAGGCAATTATTTTCCACATTTGTCTTAGTTAAGGTTTTCCACACAAGATTTACACAGATCATTATTTTGCTTTTGCATTTCTCCAAAATGCTATAGTACAAGTGATGTCTTCCTTAATGTCAAAACACTTCCTCCTTGAACTGACTTGTAATCCAAAGTAAAGCATAATAAAGTTCAGTGCTCAGCCACCAGCCAGTGGTCTTCCTACAGTCTCAGCTCTTCTTTTTGCAGAACACTGAAAAGTGTAGGTGTAAAAAGAACATAGTATAAACTCCCAGAAACAAGATGCCAATCTCTCAATGGTTGAAAGACTCAACATTACAAAACCACTTTAGATCTAGGTGCAACAGAGCTGACAATATATATTCAGGCTTTCATAAACACCTTTCTTTCCAGAGTAATACTGCAAATGTCTATTTTATGAACACATTTCATCCAACAAAAAACAGCCATAGCATTGAAAGGCTACTGGTAGCAGTTTCAAATAAGCTTAATGATACTTTGTTATTACAAGTCATATTTTTCATCTGATGGAAACWTACTTTTGTTCCCTTTTGTACACAAAAATTCCAAGGATAGGTAAAATATTTCATAAAACCTGAAAGAGATAGTTAACCAGTCTATTTTGTAAAAATGAGATCCTCTGAAGCATGGCATCAGAACCAACAAATAATGAAAAAAAGGTATACATGTTGGAATATCCACAATGAAATGTGTATTTTGTTATAAGTAGCTTAGAAAAAACCCAAACAGGCCATAGTAGTGACATTGCTACCTATGATTCTTCCTCTTAAGGTAAGCTGATTTAAAAAAAAAAAAAAAAAAAAAGTAAACATTTGCCAAACAGTAATACTTTGCATGTAGAAATATCTTTACCTTTATCATTTCAGGATCATGGCAGTGATTAAACTATAGGATGTGAAACACCTGTATAATTTGAGATGGTAAAATACTCAAATCTTGTTGAAATATCACGTATAAATTTCAAGATATTCATAATAATCAAAAGGTAATATATTTTGACTAACCAAAAGTCCCATATAAGCATGACAGAGTACTGGACAGAAAAATATTTCAAAGCAAAGCCAAAGAAAGATTTTATTTACTTTTTCCCTTTAAGGGACAGGAAAAAACCAATCAAATGCTGAAACATCTGATATCCCTTTCAGAAAGTTTATTTCCTCTTTTTTCACCAGATCATGGGAATATCCTCAGTTGGGCAAACAATGAATGAGCAAACAAACCAACTTATTATTACCTACTTCCAGTTATATGCATAGATAGGCCAACATTTGGTCTACAAACTGACATTTTAACAAAGCACTTATGCTGGCTAGGAGTATGAAAAATACTATGATTATAACCCACACAACAATGCTGCCGAAAGTCTTCATACAGATGCAGTTATATTGGCAAAAGACAAACAGAAAAAAAAATTATTTTGCCTGAATAAAGTAATATATACTGCCAAGTAGGGTAAACGTATACAAAATTGGTTTTAGGTGCATCTGCACTAGGGCAAGTTTGTCCCAACTCAACTCCCATGAAAAGTGCTTTTATAAGTACAAAAGTCTTGAACAGCCAGAATCTAGAAATGAAATTACTTCAAACTTCCATACTTTTTCTAATTAGAAGTTCTATTTGATTTTTAATTAAAATGACACATATCTTTCTTTTTAAGTGTGCTTCTTTCACTTCTCCCGTTTTTTGTTTGTATGCTTGTTTGTTGAAGTTTTGTCAATGTGCATAAGGATAAAAGACAGATAATGCTGTATTTCCAGTAATTAAGAAAATTTGCACCAAACCTGCAAGCGTGCTTTTATATAATGTAGTTTTGTGCAATGGTGAGGTTGAAAAGTCTACAGCTACCTAAGTGGAATTTTGTACTGGGGACAAATATGGCCCCAGTAATATAGTTCCCTCCCAGTCCACTGCAGAAGAGCTACTGGGAGAGGGAGAGAGGAAGAGGGGGGCCAAGCCAGAAAAACAGGAAGAACTGAGCGATCAGCAAGTGACGGCACTAGTTAAGTACAAAGAGTATGAGCAATTACTTGGCAAAAGTGCAAACAGAAGAACACAGAAAGCTAGTGTGCTAGACATCAAATAAATAAGATCTTCCTCTCCCATGGGAAGGAATTCTGATGTCCTAAGAATCTGATGTTCTCCTACTCAAAAAGAAGAGGAAAATATTAAAAAGCATTAAATCCTTCCTTAAAATTGTTTTTCTGGCTTCCCCCCCACTTCCTCCAGCAAGCTTTTTTCTCCCTGAAAGATTAATCATTGAGAGTTGTTCAAACAAGCATGTTGGTTATGAACTTCATTTGAATCCAGCTGCAGAAAAGAAGAAATGCCATTTGTGTTATGTAGTCCATCACAATATGCAACAAATAGGCCTCATTCTGAACACTTTTTTTTAAAAAACTGAACAAGTACAGACAATAAAAGACTTAAGAGATCACTTCATAAACAGACTCTCCAGGAAGAAGGACATCTGAATACAGTATGGTTCTTGTTTCTATTTGTACAGGAGCATTCTCTTACCATGTACTTTTCCTTCCAGTGTTTTTTCTTATAGGAAGAATACCTTAGAAAAGGTGACATGCAGGCAAGATCATGAGAGAGAAGCCTTTCAGCACAGTCTAATCATGCTGATGTCATTCACTGATGGCTTACCTTCTGCAAACAGTGGTCAAACACCGGAACAGGCTTCCTAGAGAGGTGGCCGATGCCCCAAGCCTGTCAGTGTTTAAGACGCATTTGGACAATGCCCTTAACATGCTTTAACTTGGTCAGCCCTGAATTGGTCAGGCAGTTGGACTAGATGATTGTTGTAGCTCCCTTCCAACTGAAATAGTCTGTTCTATTCTATTTTGAAAGATGTTTGAACTGATATGTTAAGATGAGCCTGATGAACTCTGTTCCATTTTTTTTCTTAAAGAGTTCTTAAAAAAATTGGAGAAAAATCAAACTGTTAGATGTTGCTCTGTATTTCTTCAGCGTGGAAAAGAATGTGCACCCCAAATCCTGTGCTCAATTAAAGACATGAGATGCTGTAACAAAGACACAAGTGAACTCTGAGGAAAAAATTAGTTTCTTTTCAGTGGTCACAATAATTACAGTTTTTGAGTGGGGAAAAAAAAGGTATTTCTATTCAAACAGTGAAATAAAACCCATTTTACACCTACATGTGAGAGACATTTGCAAAAACAGTCCCTCTGTGCAGAAATATGAGGCCTGGAAAACTGCCAGGGTTTCCAAGTGTGACCCTGCTGTGCAAATGCTGATTATGCAAGTTAAAGCTGTCTGGGGTGAATTTATGTTCCCTGTTTTCCAGGGCTCCAAATAACATTCTTTTACTTACAGAAACCACATCAAACTCCAAACTTTTATCTGACAAGTTTTCAAGATTCTTCACAAGTTCTGAAAAGCACAATTCCTTTCAGTTTGCAAAATGAAAATGAGTCTATTCCAAATAAGAAACTGAGGCAAAAATGTATATCCAAAAACTTTAAGAAGGATCAAGTCCCGGTCACTTTTGCTTGAATCATTTACAGAAGCATTTACAGAAACTTCTATGGTTTATTTCAAAGCAACAGAAAAATGTGAATGACTGACAACCATATCTCTTCTCAGTATGAATAATTATTTAAGCATGCATATCCATCATTATCTTGAAACTCTAAAAAAAATTCTTAAAAGTCAGCAGCTGCCTAGAATCACAGAACAATTCAGATTGGATGAGACATCACCTTTGTTTTACAAAGCAAGGCTAATTTCAACATTAAATGAGGCTTCTCAGAGCCTTGCCTAAATCAAAACTGTACATATTTCCAGGAATGGAGATTCCACTACCTCTTTGCATGACTGCTTCAGTCCTTGGTCACCTCACTATGAAATTCTTTTTTTCCAAAAACCAAAATGAATTTTTTTCTGAGGCAATTTGTATCCATTGACCATTATACTTTCACTGTGCACTTCCAAGAAGAATCCATCTTCTCTACAAACACCCACTAAGTAGTTGAAGACAGCAGTTAGATGTCTCCTTCACCTTCTCTTCCGGAGGCTAAACAAACCTAGCTCTTTCTGCTGCTCCTCATACATCATATGTCTGCCAGCCTCTAGCTATCCATGTTGGTTGCACTCAGCTGGACTCATTCCAGTTTCTCACAGCTGTTACTATCATCATTTCACATCATTTAAAAAATTTCATTGTACTAAAGATGACCAAGCAGTAACGTGACAGTTATTTAAACAATGAATGGTTATTCCATGTGAAATGTTTTACAAGCAAAGAAAAATATGATGGTAACACCACCTTGGTTTTAAAAAGTATCAAGCAGGCTTTATACACTGAAAAAGCTCCATACTGCATTTTTTCCTCCCATTTTATTTATTTTAAGAAAACTAGGTTATATATACACATACCTATTAAAATTCAACAGCAAAAAGCTGTTAGAAATACACGATATCAAAGTGCTGTTCAAGCAGCTGATAARAGAGTGATTTGTGACAAGGGCATTCCTGGCAGTAGTGACAACGCTAAGCTCATGTTTCCAAGATGACTGTTGCCTATAAAGTTCTGGTATTGACTTATTTTTTAAGAGATTGTGATGGCCTCAAAYTTCTACCTTGAATATGAATCTGCTCTGAGAACTAAGTTAGCGTAATTTCACCAAAAGGGTACTGTTGCAATATGTCAATAAACACTAGTAGCTAAATTTAATAGCTGGGGGTCATCTTTGTCCACTGTGCACATATGCATGTGTTCTGCCCCTTCCGAGAAGAGACTATGAAGTGAAATGACCAGGCTGAGTGTAAAGACAATGCCTCCAGTGAGAGTCAAAATATTTTAGTTGTAAATTCTACTAGTCTGGAAAAAACAACAGATTTTACTGCCTATGACATTTGGGCAGTAAAGTATTAAGGATTAATGTAGAGTAAGTTCCCCCCCCCCCCCTTTTTTTTTTTAAACTATGAGGTTCAATACTGCTGACTAAAGTAAAATTGTTACATTTCATGTAAGCTGTATCTCCTGCAATATACATGCAGTTATAAAATACTGCAAATGAACTATTTGATATTTTTAGAACTTTTAACAGCACATATTAACTTACATTCTGTTTACATTTAAAAGTTCTATTTGTAACTGTAAGAAATGAAATGTAATTCATACTTAAATGAAAACACCAATCTTTGAAACTTTTGTGGTACTTGCCTGGAAGAAAGGACTCTTCAAATCCTGGTATTTATTACTTAGTTTCTTGTGGTTCTTGGCAGGCTTTAGATAAACTAGCAACTAGTAACTACAGCTCTGGCCATAGAACGATACAACTATTCCCCATGATGTCCCCTCTAGCCAACATAAGTTCATGCTGGACAAGAAAAATACCTCATGTGTACACAGACATACTAGTTACTATGTAATATTTTGTAAGTTTTAGAACAGATTATCAGTTGTAAGTTTGCATTGATTTCCTATTTGTTACTTACTGTTAAATTTATTTTAAAACAGATTTTAAGAAGTTCTTTGCAGAAGAGTATTTGAGCAGAACTAGAGGATCATGATGACAAGAAGATTCATCTGTTTAATGCTAATAGCTGTTGTGGGAGCTACTGCAAGCAAAACACAGGAATTTGAAGGCAATGACGAGGAAACAGAACAAGAATTCATTTACATGAACAGATATAAGCGTTCCAGTGACACACAGGACAAATGCACTTACACCTTTATTGTACCTCAACAGAGAGTGACAGGTGCCATTTGTGTTAATTCTAAGGAGCCTGAAGTTCTACTTGAAAACAGGGTAAATAAACAAGAATTACAGTTACTTAACAATGAACTTCTTAAACAAAAGAGACAAATAGAAACTCTCCAGCAACTGGTAGAGGTGGATGGTGGGATTGTTAATGAGGTTAAACTCTTAAGAAAAGAGAGCAGAAATATGAATTCTCGTGTCACACAACTCTATATGCAGTTACTACATGAAATTATCCGAAAACGTGACAACGCCTTAGAACTTTCTCAACTTGAGAATAAGATTTTGAACCAAACTGCAGATATGTTGCAGCTTGCAAACAAATACAAAGACTTAGAGCACAAGTACCAACATTTGATGTCAATTGCCAATAATCAGTCAATAATAATTGCCCAACTGGAAGAACACTGTCAAAGAATGCCATCCATAAAGGCACTGCCACAAACTCCACAGCCACCAAATAAAGTGTACCAGCCTCCTACTTACAATCGCATTATTAACCAGATATCTACTAATGAGATTCAGAGTGATCAGAACTTAAAGGTTCTGCCACCCACCTTACCAACCATGCCTGCAGTTACTAGTATTCCGACTTCAACTGATAAACCATCTGGTAAGTAATATTATTGATATGTCTACA
The DNA here is from genome assembly GCA_035582835.1 of Phoebastria nigripes. Taxonomy (NCBI): domain Eukaryota; kingdom Metazoa; phylum Chordata; class Aves; order Procellariiformes; family Diomedeidae; genus Phoebastria; species Phoebastria nigripes. The sequence goes on along the minus strand of JAYKAV010000500.1, from coordinate 1,697,870 downwards.
TTAGTTTATGCTAATATGCAGTGGGCAACATTTTAATTGTAATATCAAAAATGGAGACAGAATTTATTTATTTAGCAAAATAAATGCAAATGAATTATTTTGAACAAATTGAGATTTCTTAGATCTGATGTTGTCTCTGTATCTATCTTGTGTATTTTTAATATACATGTTGTAGTACAGGCACAGAAAGAAAGAAAAAAAAAGAATTCTGAATGTCTAACAGGTTCAGACACACTAGCCCCACAGATTTTTCTCATGTTACTTTGCCAAGACAAACCCACCATTTATATGAGATGTATGAGACTAACAGCTGCAGAAAAATCTTACTAATCAATAGTTGTCGTGGTTTAACCCCAGTCAGCAACTAAGCACCACACAGCTGCTCGCTCACATCCCTGCCCTGGTGGGATGGGGGAGAGAATCAGAAGGGCAGAAGTAAGAAAACTCATGGGTTGAGATAAGAATAGTTTAATACTG